>RPOG01001744.1:0-128744 GCA_008086565.1 Thalassoma bifasciatum
TTCTGTAGAATTTGACTTTCAGAGCTGCTGTCTATCATCATAGCGCGGTACTGGACCAAGAAGCGATTCTACGCATGACGGAAAGAACCAGTTGGGCGGTGTTATGCTTGTCCTACTTCTTACATAAAGACTGCACTCCAGACAAATTCAATTCATGAGCTTTCCAGCCGTAAGGCTTAGTCACAGTCCAGCATCTGCTACCCCGCTGCGCGCTGCGCTCCGCTCCGGTGCTGTCGCCAAACTCTGGAAAGCAGACATAAACTATGAAGCTGGAAATGATTGTTCCTCAACTGTCAGCATTTTATTACGTCCCAAAGGCGCACTGAAGCATCCATCCCATCCAAGAAAAAGTCTCCCTCAACACAAAAAGTTCTTGTATTCTCAGTCTCACCTTTACGCATGAATTTTGCGCGTCTCAGCTGCGTAAAAACAACTCTGGCAGACGTTTTAAAACCGCCGCATGCCCCACTTTACATCTCCTTTCGGGAAGAAGTGTACAGCTGTCTTCTCCACTACATTTTGGCCATTTTTTGCTGAGTGGATTCTTCGTGATGCTACAGAGGTCTCACTCCACAGCTGCTGGAGAAGTTGTGCACAGCCTTGCTTCCCGTCTGAGAAGCGTGGGGGCGGGTCTCATTGATTGACAGCCCGGAGTCACTAATAGATGCGGCTTCATCCTACTGTTGCTGTGAATGACTAGAAGCCAGGAGACAGAGGCGTGTCTGGAGAGTGGGCGTTACAAGCAAAAAAAAAAGGAGACAGACCCCCTTTCTGTTATTCTTTAAGTCTTTTCACCTCTTCTCAGACAGACCTGGATTATGAATAAACTCAGATATGTGAAGCTTACCTCAGCTGGCAGATACACTTGAAAACAAGCTGAGCAACTTTTTTCCTAGTACAAAATTTATCAGAGCCTCATGGAAAATCGCTTAGTGATATTCTAAAGTATTAAAGATCAATAATTCTTGGTTTATCTGTTACAATCAGTTTGGAAAACATCTCAAAAATTAAACATTTCACACCAGCACAGCCACTCAATGGTCTGAGGATTGTGCCTCTGATTTTGTGCTTCAACACAACGCCCCCTTGAGGTGGGAAATTCATCAATTATGATCATGTGTTTTTGCAGACTACACTGAAAAAACAGAAATCTAAGCAAGTCATTATGACATATTTTTGGTTAAAAAAAACCCTGTCTTCATACACTTGACATGTGACACACTCAACTAACAAGTCGAGAAAAATATCTTATTTCAAGTTACTCAAAGACAAAAACACCTTCTGAATTGCGTGTAACAAGTACAAAAGTTCTTCTAATGAGATAAGAAAAAAGTTTTTTTGCATAAAGATATTATTCAACTTTCAAGAAACCTGATGAGCAAATTTTTCTCACCCTATCGGCAGTTTATTTTTCCTGTTATGAGCAATTCAGATCTTATTTTTATCTTTAAATAACTTAAAATGAGGGAAATTTTCTGGACTTGTGAGTTGAATGTGGCTCATATCAAGAATAATAAAACAAATTTTTACGGCGATCAAGACAATGACTTGCTTGGATTTCAGTTTCTGCAGTAAAGGGGTCAAAGTAGCAGAAAGTCTGAGCTCTTCTTTACGTTTTATTTCCACTGTGAAGTTCATGAGTTGAAAAGTCATGGTGCATATTTTTCCCGCCCCTCGTCTGTGATGTTTAAGTGAACGCTGTCTGTCGTTGCAGTCTGTAGGTTACAGGCCGTGTCGTCTCTGAGGAGGTTAGTTGTCATGGGCAATCTGTAAGTGCGGAGCTTGGCATGGACACCTGCGTCACTGCAGACGAGCCCATAAACCAGCTTACTGCAGATTACCCTGTATGTGCAGTGACACTCACATTCACAAAGAAACGTGCACGGACACCAACTCTGCTCGTTTCATTTCACTCAAAGGTTTCATCATTGCATTAGAGGAAAGAATGCAAGAAATGAATACCAACTAAGAGCATAATTTATGAAATAATTTGTGGAATAACTAAGCTAGAAAGAATAAATCTCAGAGCTTCATTTTCTGATATCTAAATGTCGGGATGCTAACTGTGTTTATTTTCAAATTGCTTTTAAATCGGACTTGATGGAAACTCTGCATCCGTAGTTTTGGCCTGTAGTTTGACACACAGCAGCAGGCCAGTCACACTAAGCACTTGTCCCATTCAGCAACAGGCTCAATGTCAGGCTGAGCGCTGGCTATGCTTACCGTGAAGCAGCTTCTTACCTGACCTCTGACTTGTCAAGTGGATGACTCCGGCTTGGTTTCCAATGTCTGACGACATCAGAGGATTGGCGAAAGGGATTTCAGGCAACCCCTTGTCAGGCTGCCAAACTGAACTCCTTTTATGGGAGGATGTGCATGTGTGAGCGTGCTATTGTGCGTTGCGTGAATTGAACTTTCTTCATACATCAAGAAATGGTGAAAACAAAAGCTCCACTGGTCAAATCACGAGGTGGAGTCAGTGTTTAAATGTTTGGTTCTTTGCTATGACGTTCATCAGCGGCATCTTTTCCTCCACTTTCACCCTTCGTAGTCTGAATCTTGGCTGTAAATAGATCCTACGCCACTCTGCCTCTTTCCCATCCAATTTCTCAGCATTCCTGCACGTGAAAGTTCATTAAGAGATTACCATGAGCCCGTAAGCAGAACGTGCTTTCGTCATCAACCTTTATTGCTTTGCCAGCTCAGTGCTTTTACACCTACTACTAATAAGTTGGACTAACTTGTCCTTCTCCCTACTGTCCATGCTGTCATAGACGAAGTTTTACAAGTCAGCGAAACATTTCATTCCCTTTTTTCAAATGTTACTTTCAAGTGCAGCTTAGATGCCCCTTCACAACCTGAAGCTCCATTGTTCCATTGAAGGAAAAAGCAGATCATGATGGCGCCTCCTCCACTGTGTCACATAGAAAACATCTAGTCATGACAGTAACGTTGGACACCATCAGGACCGTAAAGGTTCAATTTTCTCTCCTCTGAAAAATAAAACTTTCTTCCACTGTTCAGTGTTGCATGTTTGCTGCTTTCTGTGGAGAGGAAGCCTTTGAAGATGATTTCTGTGCTCAAAGCTCTTCTCTCTCAGACGCCACCTGATGGTTATTTGACTGCAGTCAGCACCAGTAACTACGGAGCCCCCTGAGGGTCATGGCAAGTTTTTTTTTGAAGACTATTGCACTCCCTCGCAATACTTTTGCATTCTCTCGCAATACCTTTTTTGTCTTTGTTTCCATGTTGCAATTTGCAGACGGTCTTTGAACATCCCAGCACCAGCTGCCTCTGTGTTGCAGCCAATGCAGGTTTCCCAGCGTAAAGCAATGACTCATTTTGAGAAAATTACAATTGTAGCTCGTAGTCAACTTTGCTGTAGCTGCAGAGATGTGTTGGTTTCGTTTCTGAAATGCTCTGATGATGAGTTGTTGATCATTATATATTATCAAATTGATTCTCTATCTTTCTAAATTTTCTGGATTAAGCTGATCCATTCTTTTTGCACCTGAGTGAAAGTGAAAACATGAATCAGAAGGATCTGAAGACAAAAAGGTATTGCAAGGGAATGCAAAAGTCTTCATAAAAAAAACACATCCTTCCTTGACACTTGGGAGGCTAAGTCACGGCCTTGATTTGGGTTGAGAATTTTTCCGTCTCTCTATGGACAACCAATCAGATCCTTTGGCTGTTTGACAGTGAAATCTTTTAAAGTCTACCACTAGACTTTTTTGTTCTATAACCCTTAGTGAGGTGCTGTTCAGCTGCAGCTTTGCACCGTTGCTGCTCACATCATAAGTCTCAAGCATGCCCAAAATCCTGCACCTGAATCAGAACCAGAACAGCTGAGGGGAGAGTGACAGAGGCCGACACCTTTGGGAGTAATAAGCAGAAATTTTTGCCACTCCTCACTCTACTCACATACTCTGATACTATGATGGCACCAAAGATAGCTATTCAGTTCAATACCAGTGTTTAAGCACTAAAATAAATAGCGTAAAACAGGCCAATAAATTTGACACTGTTGGTGCTGCTGCAACTAGCTTTGGTAGATCTGGCTTTTGTTGCTGTAAAACACATTACTTGGCATCTCTTGGCACCTTTCAGGTTGTGAGCAGCGTTTCACTGTCCCAGAAGTGAACTAAAAGTAATAAACTGAGCAGTTCAATGAGCGTGTGGGGGCATTTTGTTCTACTGCTGAGCTAAACCAGCATTTTTAAACACCTTCAGTTATTCTCTCAGATGGAACTGACTGTTTTTGTTTCAGTAGATAAAGTTCACAAAGAGAGTATCATAAGCTTCTGCCAGTCTTCATACTTTCAGCTGCTGAAGCTGATTCTGGTCGAAAACTAAGTTTAAGCGTCTACATAACCCTTAAAGTACCAAGTCTTGCTAGAAGCTAAAAATGACAAAGTGAGGAGGTTCAATTGATGCCGCTGTGAAATGAACTTTTCAGAGTAAATGAATGTTGTTTCACCCCTTTGGAGGCGGAGTTCAAAGAGAACGTAGAAAGTAAATCTTACGCTGTAATCAGCCAAGAAAATAAAACTTTTTCATCCTGCAAACCTACTTCTCACAGCCTCAGCTGTTTCTTTGAGCTGCTCACTAATTTGTTGGGGATGATGGAGGAGATCAGCTCTGCAACTTGACAGTGTGTTTGCTTAGAGGGAGAGGTGGTGGTTTTAACAGTGGTTTAGTGTATGTCAACTAGGTCTGTTTTGTTGAACTATTGCACGTAAACAAAAGGCGAAAAGATCATCAGCAGTAACTGTGGTTAACACGACTTAATCTCTGTGCTCTTTATACTTCCAACATTATCTTTCCATATCAACTCTGTCCAAAGTTTGGACTCTGACATTTTACAAATGAAGCAGGTCCAGACTTAGTGGCAACCTCTCATCTAAATATATGAATATGCGCTAAAGACTGCAGTTCTCTAAGAGTCAGCTGAAAGATAATCGCCCATGCAGTAATTATCCAATGGGAGGCTTGAACCTATTTGCTACGTTGAATCCATTGACTGTATATTGAATGAACAGTGTGGCTCCACCTTTTACCATTGTACGGTTTTGAAGCCAAATGAACTCCCTCACTGGAGCCGCCGACACCATTTTTTTTTCTTTTGAAGGTCTAATCCCTTTTTTGGCTCTCTTTCCTGAAGTTTCTTACATCCCGATAAAAACTGCACACAAATGTCAGTTGTCAATTATCATAAAATGAAACTTATAACTCGGTTTTTAATGTCTAATAACTAGTGAAAAACCAACTCTTCAGAAAAAAGAGAACTTGGACACAATGTAGCCAAATAACATCTTTATATGAGAAGCGTTTCTATGAGGTGTAATAATTTTGTAAAGCTTTACCACCTTTCATTTGGAATCTATTAGGAGATGGAGATTTTGATCTGTACTGCAGCCAGCCACCAGGGGGAACAGTTCTTTCTGGAAACCTTAGTTTAAACCGACTGTCGTGGCATCCACTGATTATACAGTCAATGGTTGAATCCAGGTGGTGACTTTTTTTTGGGTCATGAAGTGTATTTATGTGTAGGTAATAACCATAGACTGTATAAAACATGAACATAGTCTCCGTGACGTCACACGTCTGTTACTGCAGCGCTGTTTTGAAGCAAAACGGCCATATTTGAATTGGGACAAGTGACGAGGGCCCAAACTCACAGCTATCGGGCGCCAGTCAGTCAAGTGATCTGAGCTGTGGCTCTGCTTGGGCAAACTCTCGATCTTAATATCTTCCAAACGACCCCTCACAGTGTGTGCCGTTAGCGAAATAAGCGATACAGTTGGGAGACAGAGTTTGTACCAGGCTTTAAATACGCTAATTTTGGCTCTGAAAACCGCGTTTTTTGAGTTCGTGTGTATGTGACTTCAGGTACTTCTGGAGCCAGCCTCAAGTGGTCACTCGAGGAACAGCAGCTTTTTAGCACTTCCGTGTTGTCTCATTTTTTCAGACCGGAAGTTGCCGCTTGGTAATAACTTCACCCTTTGAAAAATATATTGTGACACAGTGCATTTGATTCAGTCCTTGGTGTGTGTAGAATCTGAATGAATTGGCAGTAGTCGGATACAAAGGTCACGTGGCTTAATCAAGACCTGATGTCGCAAATTTGCACTGTCAACCGTCAATGAAGGGTTAAACCTGACAACCATGCACTTTTTCATCCGTCTTGTGCAATCTATATTACTGTAGGCTTATCATAAACATGTTTCTGTAGATGGCATTCACACTTGATCTTGCTAGTTTCGTAATAGCAACCCTCGAAGTAAAAGTACGTTTTATCAACACATTTTTTATTCAGTGAGAAATGACAGGCCTTTCTGCTCCTGTGCACAAGATTCTTATTGTCATTCTGGGTGTATTTTACATATAGTGCATTAACTGGATTTCAAGCACTTAGTAGCTCAGCTAATGATACTATATCTGTGCAAAGACAAACCTCAACAGTATTTCCAATCAGTTTTAACCCTGACCTCAGCAGAGACCTATGTTGACCCTGCACTTAGTAGTGTAAGCCCCCACTAAACTCTTCCACAGCCACTAACAAGATTCTCTGACGTGGCCGGCGCCGTAAGCCACGCCGCAGCGCTCCGAAAAGCTCCATAGGTGAGAGCATGAACGACAGTATGTTGAAGGGAGGATGGAGCAGTGAAAGTGAGACAAAACAGTAACTGAACATCACATTGTCCATTAAAGCTTAATAGTAAAGTAAAGAAACACACTGAAGGTTTTTTTTTCTTATTTCTAGAGTGCAAGATTGGGTTGATTTGTAACTACCAGATAAGATTTGTTGCTGAAAAACACAAGGATGAAAATAAATAATGCTTGAGCCTGCACACAGTTTTTGTCCATGTGAGAAGTAGTTCTACATCTCTTTTTTTTAACAGTAAACTGCTGTGACTAAATAAACAAGAAGTGGATTTCTCTATCAGTGACTCAGCTTCCTGTTTGTGGGTAGACTTGTTTAGACCACATAAGTGTTTCTTAAGATCTCGTTCCCATGTTAACACACACATATGCTCAAGCTGGGCTTTCACAGTGAGTTTAGAAACTAATAAGTTTGTGAAGAAGCTGAAGTGTCTCTGTTTATGCATAAAACATCTCAAAGGCAAAAGTAAAGGCTGCTGTAACTTATTGAGCTCTCTGCTTTCCCTGATAGTTCCCTTCATCATTTTGAAACACTTTACAGCTTTTAACATGACGTACGTTAAAACAAACCCTGGTATAAAAAGGAGAATGTTTGTGGTATTTAGAATGAGTATGTAACATGTAAAAACTAGAATATCTCATCGCAAACTTAAACATTCAGGACCAGGAAGCTCCATCTTCCAACTGGTAAGTCTCTTTTTAATATTCTAAACCACAAATGTGCAGGTTAAAGACCTTTAAAGCTCCTGTGAGGAACTTTCTTTCAGCATCTCATCTCTCCTGATTTTTTTCTGTGCTCATAAAAAAATTGTTTTTTATTTTTTAAATAACAGATTTTTCAAGAGTGCTGCCTTCCTTGACACATTGATATGGACGTGTGTGCAAAAATCCAGCCCAACCTGATCTGGATGCTGAGAAATAGCATTCAAAAATAATTTACTGCTAAATTGTGGATTATGATCAGGCAAATATCTAGATATGAGACTTTTTCCAGATCACTTATGCAGTTCCCTTAAGAATTAGTCATGCCTTTACGTTAGCATCATATCCATATTCATCATAGCTTAATTTAAAAAGAAAACAATATTTAACTTTCTCTCACAACTTTTCTGTGTCTGTGGGAATAACCAACCTCTTTTAATTTCCGTTGTGGCTCTACTTCTGTTGTGTTGTGTTGTTGCTTTTGCAAATTGTCTGTCACCTCTCAGCCACCATATAAAAAAAAAACCCTAAACAGGCATACAATTACTTTCAAGTGATATGAGAAAATGTGCTTTTCCAAACCCCAATAAAAGTTGAATCCCCATAGTGTTACTTATTTGCTTTTTTAAAGTGCCAATAAGAGTTTTGATTCAAAGAAACTAAAACCAACTGGAACTGGAAAGTGAAAGAAATGGCACTTAAAGGCACCATGGCCTAACTTTGTGACATTAATTTTCCATTAGTGTCACTCTAAACTCACCGTTGTTATTAAAATGTCAGACTTCAGATATATGGGTATATTTCGGCAAAATTAAAAACTTTTTTTTCAGTCATATTGGCTTGAGTGGTTCCTCATGTTAAAGCTTGCAGTTCTGTTGGATGGTAAATGTGTTGATAGCTCAGACCATCAGGCCACAAACTTACTGAACTTGCAAACTTTCCCTCTAAATTTTGGTCTTAAAGGGTTAAATCACCACCAACTTCCTTTCTTAGATTCCCCTGAATTAAACTTTCACCTAATTTCTATAAGTTTTTCTTCCAAAGTGAAAACCCCCTGAACAGACCCAACAGAGGAACCACAGTGCCACCTGCTGGATTTAACACAACCTGAGTGCAGTGAAGTAAGTGAAGGCTCAGTGTCTCTGTGAAATCATCACTAGGTGGCGCCGTCCTCTTACTGCTCCTGCTAAAGTAAGTGAGCATGTTCTCTATCTTTTTGTCTTTCTTTCATTCTCTGAGTTTCCCACAGTTCAGGCTGCTCTGAAATCTGAGCACATGTATTTGTACAGCTGTTTTTGGTAAACAGTATCAACCAAGAGCCAAGTTAGGTCATTTTAGTCTTAATGAGGTGCATCATACGTCTGGTTTTTTGAAGTCTAATGAGTCAAATGAACTGATGCAAAAAACATGCAGCAAGATAAAGTAATCTCAATCAGTTATCAATCATTCACAGCATCCGTCTGTGTGTTCTCCATCACGTGCGAATCATGACTAATTTGACTCCTGGAGCTCTGAGTCTCAACACTTCATGTTTTTAATCTTTTCCAATTGTTCGGATCCTGTGTCAGCACAATTCAATCGCCTCTCACACTATTATCTGTTCTTCGTCTCACTCAGAAGACTTATTGCACATGCAGCAGGGGCACATGCTTCATTTCAGTTTTGTTATGACTCTGCAGAATGACTTACGGCCGCCGTGTTGCAAAAGCACGAACTCATGTTGCACATTTATAAAACCACAGATCAGTAATCAGTGACTGACTTCATCCTGCATGAGCACAAGGTTGAAGACTTCAACTCTGCTCCTGCATCTGTAACGTGTTAGCTTTCATCACCAGTGGGAAAATTTGTCTTATAGGCATCCGCCGTGCAGTATGTTGAAATGGTAGAAGAAATAAAAGCACAACAAATGCTCATGTGCTGTCACGCCCTCTTCAATCTGCTCATCAGATAAAAGTGACACTTTAACTTCGATCAGATTTAAAGCATTTCTCAGGGATGTTTTCAGTCCCAGAGGCGCAGAGAGGAGCTCAGTGGTGAGATCCTTGAGAAACTCCTCCCAGTTTGGTTTGGTGAAGGTCTGCACAAGCTGCAGCTGCAGGTGATGTGGCAGTTATTTTGCACCGTGGTCAGTCATTTGGCAATTCATGCTCTGTCATGAAAGGTTTAGGGCGGAGCTCGACTCGTGTGCTCTCCCTGTCTGGATCTGTCTGTTAGAGTCGGTGAGCGGTGATTTAGGGTGAGGTGTTTTTCTCCCTGACTCCCACCAAACAGCACAGTGGTGGGTGATGGGAGGGGAGACACCAGTGAATTAAAGATGGAAAGGGGGAAAAAAAAGGTCTTCGCTGTGTAATTGAGGTTTAGGGAGAAGAGAACAAAGTGGAGGAGTGCATGAAGCAGCGATGAGCTGGACATTAGGGAGTGGTGGGGGAAAAAGGAGTGGGCTGGAAAGCATAAACAAAACATTAGGAGCAGAGGTGGATGGATGGATGCATCATGAGGAGCCTGGAATAAAAACTGCTAACTCAAGCCCCAGAAGACCACGTCACTGCCCCACATGCAGCATCCAGCCAGCTGAGTCTATCTGGGCCTGACACGCAGCTTTCTTACCTCACATCAGAGGATTGTTTACTTTTCTCGACCTACTTCTCACTCAGGCCAGAGCTCCTTCATGATTTACTTGCTGTTATCAGCTTTCATTTTTTTTCTGAACCTTCCAAACCTATTTTCTATAGGCTATCCTTTATCTGCACTCCATCTGTTTACACAAAGAGTGGTAAAGAAAACATGACAAAGGTGCCACCTGGGTTTTGTTCACAAAGAAATACAAAGTAGTGCCATCCAAGGGGTGAACTCAGCAGAGGAAAAGTGCTTTTCTATTAAAGAACATGACATAAAACCATCTAGAGCCACATTCAGGTGAAGAAGAAGAGAGCCTCAAATGCCCTACAAGAAGATCAGATGCTTCCCATGGCAAAAAAGAGGCACAGAGTGTGCATTTTTTGCCACTCCACTAATCTTTAACTACCAAAGAGAGCAGTTCAGTGTGTTTTGCCAACCAGGAGGCACTGTAGCGCATGTTTTGGCTCCCAAGAAGGCGCTTAATCATGTGTTTTGGCTCCCAAGACAGCACTTTGGTGTGTTTTGCAAACCAAGATGTTAGTAAAGCTTGCATTCAGGCCCGCAAGAGCCAAGTTTTGGTGCCCAGGAGTTCAGTTTCCTGTATGTTTCAGCTCCCAAGTGGACACTTTATGGTGCATTTTGGCTCCCAAATGATGACTATAAGGTGCATTTAGACTCCCAAGAGGACATTTTTTGACCAAGGGGGCTCTTCAGCACACATTTTGGCTTCAAAGAGGACACTTCAGCTTGTGTTTTGACTCCCAAGAAAACACTTAGAATGCTTTTTGGCCCCCATTGCACCTTAGCATGTGTTTTGGCTCTTAAGATGACACTTAAGTGTGTTTTGCCAACAGGTGAGAACCGAAACTTGTATTTTGGTGCCTGAAAGGACACTTAAGTATGCATTTCAGCTCTCAAGATTGCACTTTACACCTATTGTGGCTCCTCAGAGTGCAGTTTTTTTGCATTTTCGCTCCCAAAAAAGCACTTTAGTGTCTTTTACCAACTAGGAGGGCACTTTAGCTTGAATTTTGTCCCCTGGGATTGCACTTTACTGCACATTATGGCTCCCAAGAGTACTTTTTTTAATGTCTCTTGGCTCCCAAGAGGACACTTCAGCCAGCAGTTTGGCTTCCAAGAGAGCACTTTAGTACGTGTTTTGGCACTGTCAGGCACAGGACAAAAGGAGGCTTTTTCTTTTTTTCTCTTTTTTTCCTCTTGTTGGGTTTTTGTTTGACCCATGAAAGATAATCAAACTTACAAAGCATATTTTCAACAGCTAGGCCAATTAAAGAGGTTGACCTGTTGTAACTCAGCTCAAACCAAACTTAAAGTGTTAAAACAACAAAGTGATCTGACACAATAAAACAAAAGGACGACATTTATTGTGGTTTGGCCGAACCAATTCAAAGACAAGACAACAAAATGAAGACTGTGTGAAACCTAATTTAATTTAAGTTTGTTTGCAGGGTTTACTGCAAATGAAACAAATTTTGGTAAACAACTAACGAGGTGTGAGTGAAGATGAAATGACCCTTAAGTGGCCATTAGAGGCTCCTGAAAACACTTTACAGTCCATTTTGAGACAAATATGTTTTGCATGATTTTCTTGTTTTCTCTCTCATCTGCTCCGTCATTAACACCTAGATCTAAAAGCATATGCCAACACTTATGTCAGGCCTTTAGGCTGCGTTACATTGGTCATCCAGTGGAAGTTTGCTCTGATGAGAATGGCTCATGTGTCTGTAAACTGTTGTAGTTTTAATACTTGCAGCTTGTAGTGATTTCTCTCCTCCAGGTGTTTCAAACTCTCTCACGGCCAGAAGACCACAAACAGTGTGACCTTGCTGATTTCCACTTGATAAAATTTCCAACTATTTGACTTATTCCAGGATATGAGAATCATTTGTTGGGCAGGATTTTTGCTATTGCCTCATAAATTGTTGAAGGGTGTTTATAATCAGGGAAGTTCCTGTTTGGAGCAGAGAGGAAACAACACTTAAAGATTCATTGTGGTTGTGTGTTTGTGTGTATGTGTGTTAGTGTCTCTTCATGAGGGTGTGGTGGGAAAGATATGGGAAGAATCACAACAGATGGAAGATTTTTCACTTGAAATGATTAATGGATGACTGTGCCATGTAGCCTGAGCATGCTAAGCTGCTCAAAAACACTCTGACTGTGGCTTATCTGTTCAGTGATCCACCCTGCTGCTTTCAGCCCTTTCTGCTTTTATCGCTCTGTAACTAATAATCATCACATCTTTGTCAAGCTGTGAAACAGTTGGACTGTGTCTTAATGTGAAAGTTTTGGTACCTGTGATTTATATTTCTTTTTCCATCCAGCCATGTACACGTAAAAAGAACCATATGTTGTAAACCAAGATCAAGACCGCAGAACAGAAAGTTCTGACAGCTTCACTTTTTCCATATTTTGTTGTTACAGCCTCATTATTAAATGTAATAAAGTCTTTGTTTTCCTGCTTTCCCTCCACACAACAACCAATAATGACAATTTATGTCATCACATGTTCATAAGTATTCACAGCCTTTGCTCTATACTTTGTGGATGCACCTTTGAAATATCTATAATTTATCATTTATTTATGTCAGTACTTGTGCAATATTCCATTCCTATCTCATCATGTATATAGCACACATTTTAAGAAGACTGTACATACTTAATGTTCTATTTTATATATTTTTATGCTTAGATTTTAATTTTTGGGGTAAGACACTAATGCTTCTACTTGTACTTTCTTATATTTCTAACACTTTCTGAATGGGAGTAACAGTATTCTAAAAAAACAATTTCCTCTAAGGGATCAATAAAGTTTTCTGATTCTGATTCAGATTCTTTGGCTGAAATTACAGCCTGAAGTCTTTTTGACTATGATGCCACAAGTTTGGCTTATTCCTCTGTGTAGAGCCTCTCAAGCTCCATCAGGTTGGATGGGAGCGTTGGTGCACAGCTCTCTCTAAAGATTTTGGATCAGATTCAAGTCTGGAAGATGAACTGTCGCCCCAGTCTAAGAGGTTAAAAGTGCCCTGGAGCAGGTTTTCATCCAGGATGTCTCTGTACTTTTCTGCATTCATCTTTCCCTTAATCCTGATTTGTCTCCCAGTTTCTGCTGCTGAAAAACATCCCCACAGCCTGATGCTGACACCACCATGCTTCACTGACAAACTCCAAAGAGTTCAATCTTTGTCTCTTTCATGGTCTGAGAGTCCTTCATGTGCCTTTTGGTAAACTCTAGTCTTCTTTTAAGGAGTGGTTTCTTTCTGATTGGTGGATTGCTGAAGAGATGGTTCTCATTTAAGTCTCTTCTCCACCTATTGCTCAGTTTGAACCAATAACTGTAAAAATCATGGACTCCATAACACACGACGTAAGCCGAGGTCGCCACATAAACTGCTCCCCCTGGTGACCGGCTGCAGTATAGGCCAAAATTTCCATCCCCCCCATGTATTCCAGATTAGAGGAGGTAAAACTTTAAAAATTATTCCACCTTGGAGACTCAAACAATCCAAAAGTATGTCAACTGGACCAACCTCGTGTGAGTAGAAGACGTTTCGCTTCTCATCCAAGAAGCTTCTTCAGTTCTTGGATGAGAGGCAAAATGTCTTCTACTCACATGAGGTTGGTCCAGATGACATACTTTTGGATTGTTTGAGACTTATTATGACCTGGATGACTGAGAATATCCACAGATTTATTACACCATGGAGAAATGTTTCTCACATCCTCATACTGTGTTGATATGAAAAGTCTTGTTTCTGAGAAGTTCTTCATGCGTTATTTATTGGACGCTAAAAACTGGATTTTTAGTTATGTTTTACTATGATCGGCAGCTGCTGTTCTTCAATACTTTTTTTTTTTTTGTCATCCGGCTCCACTGTAAGCGGCTGTAACATGACAAAATGCAGAAAAAGTGAAGCATTTTAAATGTTTCTCAGCTGCACTGCACCTATTGTGCTTGTGCTTTCTTTCGTCTTTTTTTGTTTTTTCTTACCTGGACATGAGTTCAAGCAGCCGATATAATTGTTTGATACCAGATTCAGATGTTGTTTTGCTAGTCTTGGTTATTTGAAGTTTTTTTTCAAGACTAGATTTAATGACTGAAATTGCTGGTTTTATAATTTTTTGTTGGGCTTAATTGTTTCACTGAAGGCTTAACAGGAATATAAACAAGACTCAAGAGTTATGCATAAATTTGCATAAATCAGGGTGTCGTGAGCTGACCGACAGGGTGCACTGCAGCTGTTTGCCTGTTATTTAAAGTCTGCTGAACTGCTGTGTAACATCACTGAAGCTACAGCCATGTTTTATACAGTCTAAAGCAGAATTATAGTCTTTAAAAATAAAAATAAAAGAAATTTATTGTTCCATCAATATAAAAAGTGCTGAGAGACTGTATTTTCAAAGTTGGGTCTTTTAAATTGAATAACTGTGGTATCATTTTGGTCTCTGCAGCTTACATAGATTTAAGAAAATTAATGAAAGATGAACATCAGAGAGAAAAAGAACAATAAAAGAAAAAGAGAGGTCACACAAGGACAGCAAATACCAAATAAAAATCAAGTGAACCCTGGCTGTAAGTTGAATGGTTTGTGTGTCGTGCAGCTGTCTCTTCTTCAACACCGAGCCAGACGGAGACGGTGAAAACATATAGTAGAGAGGTGGATGATTTACCCATGTGTCATTACGTTTCCTCATTGAACTATGCCAAACTGTGTCCCACTATTTCACGCGACTGCTGTACTGACAAAACGCCGAACCCCCTACTTAAACAAACCCTACCAAAGCCTGTATCATGAAATCAAACAGAAAAAGACGACAGAAGAAAAGAAAAACAACCAAACAGCTCATAGTGACTGTCAGCCTGGATGCTGGTGGTCATATTTTAAGTGTTTAATGGTGGGTTATATCTGACAGCACTATCTCAACACAAACCAACATACACAGGCTGCATGCTGGTGAACACTCTGGACAACTATTAGACGAGTGTTTTTTCATCCTCCAAGATCAAGCTTAAATTTAACAAACACATAAAAAAAGAATTGAGGGAGTGGCTCTGACATTTTAATTCAATCCTGACTGCAAAGTTTCCAAAGAAGCTGGTTTTATTGCTTTTTCTTGAGTTGGAGTTGAAACAGAAGCAACACTACTGGGGAAAAGAAGGGTGTGTGTGTGTGTGTGTGTGTGTTTCTCTGTGTGTTTCTCTGCGTGTGTGTGTGTGTGTGTGTCCTTTTCAATCGCCTCCCAATCCGAGAGATCCCCTCCTGGTGGTTGTTGTGTCTGAATCCAGATTACCATGCTGCGAAATCACCCCTACATTACCAAAATGTAAGTTTAGCCTAGATTATATGTGTCAGTGTCACTTTTCAGAAAACCAAATCCTCGTAATCGTATTTAACTACATGCTCTTTAGCACTGCGCCCTATTGTAAAATGCTGTTTAGCAGATGTCCCTCAGCAGCAGCTTGGACACCCAAGAAAAGTACTGTCCTGTAGCGCATGTCTATACAGCTAAATTATAACACTGAAGTCATGCAACCGTGAGTAGTCGTTGTTTTTTTTAGGTGTTTATTAGCCCAGACTTTAAGGGCAGCTCCTTAAAAACAGTTTTTCCCTTAACCCTTTGATGCATGAATTATTAAAAGAAACCCCGACTGTAAGGACTAATAGGCATGAATGTGCTTAAATGTTTGTCTCAAACTAGAATTTGTTGTTAAAAGACATAACAAATTGGTTTTTCTGAAAAAAAAAAACCAGTTTAAAACACAGTTTCTATCCATTGGCGCAGCCATTGTTTTACTGCCGCAATGCATTCTGGGTTGATGACGTAGATTGGTTGCTTGGTGCCGAGCATCTGGATTTCGCCGTTTACTCACTACTAGTCGCTGTAAGTCACGAGGTTTGAGGAGGGAAAAAAACATAACAATGCCACATGTGGCTGCTTTTGGGTGCACTTTTCAGTCCAAAGGAAACAAGGAGACTGATGTTAGTCTGCACAGCTTCCCAAAAGACAAGAAAAGAAGGAAGTTGTGGGAAATCGCTTGTGGGCGTAAACAATTTCCGATGGACCCGCGGCTATGTTCTCGCCACTTCTCCCCAGAAGCATTTGCTGCATTTAGCCGGCCCATGCCGATGAAAGAGCTGACAGGTGTGGGTCATTATAAACGGAGACTAAAGCCAAATGCTGTGCCGACTATTTTCCAACACAAATCGACAAAACTTCCTCAGGAAACCACTGAAGTCCGCTCCAGGACTTATATGATCCTGTATGAGATCGAGCCCGGTGCAACCATATGACATCACTACCCAGACGTTCTTGTGTCTGAAATTGGCAGAGGTTTTTGACTAGTTGCAAGCAATTCAGACCTCATTTTTCTCTTTAAAAAACTTTAAATAGACATTTTCATGACCTGGCCTGGTGAATGCGGCTTTATTCAAGAAAAAACAAGACAATATTTACAAAAAATAAGACATAATGACTTGCTTAGATTTCAGTTTTGTGTTGTGTTTCAGTGTTGGACATTTAGTGACAGCTAATGTTATTTTTGGACCGTAGATAAGCAACTTTTTTTTTTTGCGTATTTTCTTTGCAGAAGCTTTTCTTCAGGCAACACAAGAAGTACACCAACGCACAGTACCTCATACACACTCCAAATACTGATAAGTCAGATATAACAGATCACAAAAGAAGGTTCTGTCCTCCCTGATGAAGTTCATGGCTTAAAGCTACACTGGCTGAGATTTGGTCTGTCGTATAAATCTTTTACTGTAACTAACAGAGTCAGAAAACACTGAGATCAAATTGCCCGTAACGTCAATGTCCTCCTTTCATTTCAGAGCTGCGTGTGATTTGTTTATCTCTCTTTGTTAAGACGTCCATGAAGGCATCTATACGCAGCTGGAGGAGATTTACTGAGAAACTTGAGTCTCTGATCACATCACATTTATATGAAAAACAAGAGTTTCTGGAAAGTTGCGTTGCAGTTACATGATCTGGAGAGTGTCAGGCTGATGCATGCATGCTTGTCAGCTCGGACTTAAGGGGTTGGTTTTTCAAAGTCTCAAAGATGAGCCTCTTTATACTGTTGTGTAACAACGTTAAACTCACATCAAGACTTCATCATTGAGTCTGTAAGACTGTTTTCAGTCGTTGGGTGACACCCGGCTTAATGTCTCTCAACATGCGTCGACAGTGATTCTGCCAGAAGTTTGTGGTTTCTCTGTGAAAATTTACATCAGCGTGATTGTCTTAATTGCATTGCACATGTGTGTAATTATGCTTCTGAGTTTCTAGTTCGTGCAACATGTTTCCTCAGTGCATTAAAGAAAATCTTGCACGCCATAACTGAATCCGAGTCTCAGTAATCATGAGACCAGTTTCATCAATCTGTGTGTAAATTTTGAGTGTTTTAACACATTTTCTGCTTTGTTCATCTTCTGACAACCCCAACATTTTGACTTTTGACTTTCTGCAAGCCAACACTCAAAGCACAACTGTTGTTTTTATCAAAGAGCACAGATTTATGATGGGAATCAGCTAATATTTTGGCTTGTCCTTGAATGCACTTAAATCTCCTGCATGATTTTTGCTTTCTGCGCATCAACTTTAATTTCTGGCAGTCATTTTTTTTCTTTGGCAAATCACTCCGATTATTCCATCACAAATCACCAGACAACAAGGAAGCTCTCAAGAAAGTAATACGGATTCATTCCCACAGTTTAAAAACATTGTTTTCTGGTAGTTTCACATCATAAACTGTTCTCCTAAAACATGTGGAAACAACTGTACAGCAGATACATCTACAAGGTCTTTAAGAAATATCACAACCCTCAATACAGGGGTTAAACCGAGTCTGAACACTCTTGAAATTCACTGGTAGGAAACCAAGAACTTAGTTATAATCCTCAGCTGAGTTATGTTTGGAGAGAAACCAGCTAATTTCAATTTGAAGACACACATGAGGAGGTGTGAACAGCCAAGATAAACCAGCTCCTCTCTCCCTCCTCACTCGTTTCTCTTTCAGCACCTGGCTTCTCTGAAAAAAAGAAAAAATGCTGCCAGCTGGAAGGAAAACCTGCAGGAGAGACGAGAGAGCTGTGAAAGGAAAGAAAAACACGCTCGAGAAGTGAGATAACGTGAAAGAAATGGGACGAGATGGATTAATGGTTGAAGGATGAGGAAAACAGTAAATCTTAGATGCGTGAGAAGAGAGAAACAAGCAGGCAACAATGAGTCATCGAACATCCCGAGGCAATAACTTAAACTGTTATCGCTAGTTCTCTACAGACGTGACCCAACTCATTTAAACGTTCTCACAACGCCAGAGGAGCCGGTTCTTTCCCATCACTGTGCTCCCACATCAGCTGTTAAACTTATAGGGATAAGAATAGCATTTACACATGTGCAGTGGAAACCTGGAGGCGAGCTTTTAATCAAAACACAACACATACAAATGTACTTCTTCATTTCTAGCCTCAAGTCAAATATGGAGTCAACACTTCTATTGTATCTACAGCGAAGTTTCCAATAAACTTTTTTGCAAGATAAAAGTGACATTTCTGAAGTTTTGATGTACAATTATGCCTTGGGTGTTTCCGTTACTTCTCGAATTGCAGACAACTTCAGTAAAATCTGACCCGTGAGATTCAGACCCCATTTACACGACAACCGTTTTCGAGTGAAATGCAAAAGTTTTGTTGCATTTCAGAGTACGGCTTACACGGAGACGGCGTGATCGTTGACTGAAAATGCAAACTTTTGAAAACACAATCCAGAGTGGAACTATTCCAAAACACCACATTCAGCGTCTTTGTGTAAACACTAAGCCGGGGAAATCTTGGATACGCTGGCGTCACATTCAGCGACAACATTAATCTACTGTTTCATTCTTCTGCTGCCTTCTACCAAAATGTGCATTTATTGCACTATTTCTGCAACTACAGAAGAAGTTTTTAATATTAACTCCAGATGATTGGGGCACAGATGGCTCAGTGGATATGGCCGCCATATGACCCACCAAGAGGTTTGCCCTCAAGCGGGTGGCCCGGCTTCGAGTCCTGCCTGTGGCCTGTTTCCCGAATGTCATTCCCCACTCTCTCCCCCTTTCCTACTCTATCCACTGTCCTCCTCTATACAATTAAAGGCAGAAAAGCCTTTAAAAAAATAAGAAAAAACTCCAGATGATCGACTCACCTCTTCTTCGGCCTCTATGCTGTTGTCATGTATTCAGCTTCTATACTTATATCGCCATCTACAGGCCTGACATGCCTACTGCAGTGTTTATAGTCCCTCAGCGTATCCGTGTAGACGCAGATTTTTATCTCTGCGTTTTCATGCGTTTCAGGGTGAAACACTGTGAAATGTTGTCGTGTAAATAGGGCCTCAAAGAGGATGGTAACCCGCGGTAACCATGAATATCAAAACACTGAGTGTCGTACATTTCCTTTGCAGGATTTTCAAATCCTCTCTCTCTCATTTCTTGCTCCAGCACTTTGTAACAATCTGTCAAAAATGGCAGTCACGTCCATCAAAATTAAATATTAAGGAAAACATAAGAGAGTGACTCATGTCTAGTGAGGGAGGTGCTTACATTGTTAAAAAAAAAAAAAAAAAAAAAAAATTCCATTGCACTTTTGCTATAAAGTTCAACAATGAAAATTTCTAAAAATCATCTCATTAGATTGTGAAACTTTCTATCAAACTTTGAGAGGTTTTTCAAAATTTTGGCGTTGGCGTTACCATTTCTAGTGGCAATATTTACACAGCAAAAACTGGAATCCAAGTAAGTCATTATGTCTTATTGTAATCAAATGTTTCTTATTATTCTAGATTTGAGCCACATTCACCAGATCAGGTCATTAAAATATCTTATTTCAAGTTTTTTAAAGACAAAAATGAGGTTTGAATTTCTTTTAAGATAAGCTTATAATGGGAGATGCTGCAAAAATACCCAAAGATTTTCAAAAACAACAAAACAGCTTAAAAATCATTCAATTAGAAACATATCTTATCCGTTTGAATTGAAAGTTTTCAATAAGGTAAACATAAATAATGCCCCAAAACATGCATAAAGTAGAAAAAGACAGGCAGCAGATTGCTTGAAAGTTTATTTCGCTTGTGCAAAAATACGAATAATGCCTCGAAATCTCAGTTAAATAAAAAGAGGTCATCTTGTTTCATTTAAACTAATGTAATAATACAAATTATGGCTCAAATTTTCAGAATGATAAATAAAATGAGAGGATATGGTATTTCTTTTGTCACTCAGTCTTTGTTTTTTTCACTGTCTGTATTATACTACTTCTCATACCAACAATAAGATGTTGGTAATAAGATGTAATAGTGTCGTAACTTAATAACTTAATTAAATCGGATTATTTTGCAGGCACAGGAATAAACTTTGGTTTAGCATAAACACCCATAATTTGTTTCATTTAGCAGTGAATTGAGTTTCCTCATGGTGAAATCTGAAACATCAAAATCATATTTCAATGATGCAAAATAACATTTAATGTAATTTATAGGCATTTAAATTTAATTACACTTCATTCAAAGTTGAGTAAATGGCTTTGAGGTTGTTCCAGTTTGGTTCACACACACAAACACACGACCGCAGCCTGTTAGCATGTACTTTTAAAAATGATCCAGTCTCAGTTGTTTATTTCCACTGCCTGCCAAAGGTCAAGATAACCCCCTGTGAAGACCAAAAGTGCGTGTTTTTGATCATAAAACTTGTGAGGGAACATCTTGGCAGCAGCACATACGCTGAATTTAGGGCAGAAGTCATCTTTGCATGGGAAAGAGATGCTTTCTTTGTTGAGATGCAGCCAGAGAAAACCTTGTCAGGGCCCAAAGGAACAGCTGGGGGAAACACTGAGTCATAAAGCAAAAAGTACATTCTCTCCCGCATCGTCCTGACCCTGAAGGACGACTGTTTTTTTTTCTTCTTTGGTGGTGTCTAGACGCAAATTAGCTCAAGAAGGCAGATGAGATGACCTGAGCTGCTGTCCACACAGTAGAGAACATAAATGATGAAGCTTCCTCAACCCCCCCGAGGCCACGAACAGCAGAAATCCCCTCATCTCAGCCCCACACTTAGGAGCAGACCTACTGGACTTCCTGTTACCCAAACATATCAGAGAGTCAGATCAAGTCCCACCAGGAAATTAAGAATAGAAAGCACTAAAGGTGAAGGTTGGAGAGAGTGTAAAGAAGAGGAGAACGAGGACGTAGTAATGGTCACCAACCTCCACGAGACACAACTACAGAAGAACAACGAGGAGACTTATTTGAGCGGTGACTCATGTGGTCACAGAGGCTAAATAAATTATGTGAAACCTTCGGTGACACTGAGATGTTCTCAGGAAGTTCTCTGTCCAACCAAACTGCTACTGTTCTGGGACTGAACACAGGAACACATCATCATTTTAGTGCCTAGAACAGTGATTCCCAACCTGTGGTCCGTGGCCCCCTGGTGGGCCGCGAAGGTATAACAGGTGGGCCGCGAAATCATCTCCAAACAAGTATTTTATTGGAGTGTAATTATATAAAGATACAAGGTACAAATAGAAAAATTAAGATACAAATACAAATAATAACATTCAAAATGTTTAACTCGGTTAAGTTTTAAAGGAAATTAAAACAGTTCTGATTTTAATATATGAAAAAAGTCCCCTAAGAAGGCATGTTATTCCTCTATAGATAGCATGACCTGAAAAATAACAACAACCTGAAATGTCATTGAAAAAAAATGTAATAAATCCCAAATTTTCAAAAATTGTCAAAAGTGTAACCGGAGTGCTGAGCCCGAAATGTAACGAAAAAGCATAAAGTAAAACCCAAAATTTAATAATTGCACCAGAATGTAATAAGTTGTCATAATTTGGGCAAAAAGTTGCTACGTTTTCGGCTTAACATCTGTTTCATTATCTACTAGATATCACATTTTGGGTTTTATTACATTTTTTTAAATAAAATTTTGGGTCATTGTTACAAATGGGGTTCTAAAAATATATATATATATATAGCGGTATGTATTGGGTTGGAGGTGGGCCTCAAACATTTTTGAGCTTTAAAAGTGGGCCCTGATTTGGAAAAGGTTGGGAACCACTGGCCTAGAAAGACTCAAACATTACGAAATTCCTTCCTTTACGTTGTTTTGGATGTATCTGTCACTGACACCTGCTCACTCCTTTACCCCTGAAGGTCTTTGCTGCTGTTTCTCCTGATACAGAGTAAAAAAGCCAATATCAGGCAAAGGCCATGTTGGAAATGCTGACTCAAGAGGCGGGCTCATCAACTTGAATCAACTTGGACTGGATTAAAAAGCTGTGTTTCTCATCCCCGGTTGAACAAGATGTCTATTTCATATAGCCTGAAACTTTGATGGATTTAAAAGCTGCAGAAAATAACACACCTGCTGGCAATTTCACCGACAGAGGCGGTATGCAAACTCATAATCACATGGAAAAATGACACAATCAGCAACTTTGTGGGGTGTAAAGAAAAGTTATACACATCATAAAGCCACTCTACAGGTCAATTATACAATAAGTTATTTAATGTGTTATCTTTATAAAATATAAACATGTTTAAAGTGCCCTTGAAAACACCAGGAGGTTCGTGCCCTCTTTGCTGACAAGGTGCTGTAGTGAAACAAGGTGTAAAAAAACTTTCAGATACGATTAATTTTTAAACTTCTTGTTTCCATTCAAACATTTTGTATGTGGAGATAAATCTCATCACCATTTCAGCTCAGTTTCCAACACTCAACCACTCTGCTGCTGCTATTTGTAGCATGAAACCTTTTAACTCCGCTGTGGTCGTGTGTTAAACTGTGAGAAATAGTTTCAGCAGTTTAGTAGAGACAGGAACTTAAACTGAACATTTCTACTCTGTAACTCCCTTCACATCTTCTTTTCCTCTGGATGCATAAATGTGTTCAGTCCAGCAGCCATTTTTGCTGTTTTAAACCCATTTCTTGAAAAGTTTATGAGAGCTTAACAATGTTTTGAATTCCTATTAAAAGTAAATGCTTCGTGGTTTTATCACTTTGTGTTTGAAGACCCTTTATCACAGTGTAGGAAAATTTGGATTTGGGTTTGGAGGTCAGCCAAAGTGTCACCTGGACTATTGCTCTCACTATAACAATACTGTTTATCTAAGAAACTTAGATTTAATGGATAAAATCCAGCCACAGGAAGCTGCAGTTTATAAAATGATTAAGTGGCTGTTTGTGTTGGTGATCGGCCAACATAAAGAATTGTCTTTTGTCTCCAATGTTGAGCAATAAACAGACGAGAGAGCGACTGCTGTAATGAGCTGATGAGCTATGTAACATAACTGTCTTCTGTAAACTGTCACAAAACTGTTATTTAAAATGTAATTTGATGCATTTATAAATTAGAATGCATCACTAGTTTGTTATCTTGCTGTATAAATTGACTTTTCTACTGTCATGATCAGATGTGTTTCAATCAGCTTTGCGGGAATGAATTAAAAAATCATGTTTCTATTGTAGGAGTTATATGGAGACAAGATTTGGCTGAGTGGTCGCACAGAACTTATTTCACCTTTGAAGACCTACAAATAGACCTGAACATCACACCATTCATGCTGATATTGTTTCAAATCAATTTATGTATCTGCCAATTCCAGGGGCAGAAGTAATTAATTAAAAATACTCAGATTACTGTAATTAAGTAGTTTTTTGGGGTACTTGTACTTTTATGAGTAGATTTTCAAGTCTGTACTTTTACTTGTACTTACGTAATCATTATGCCATGTAATCTACTCATTTACTTTAAAATCATAGTTGAGTACTGAGTATATTTTCATTAACAGTTAGACCTTTTATCTGCAATTTTGTAGCCAGTAAGGTGATTTGATAGCAAACAAGCCAATGAAAACCAGGACATATGGATGAAAAACAAAACAAACAAATGTTAATGGATGTTAATGATTGATCGCTAATTGATTTTGTGTTAAGAATTTAACCAGTTAAAAATGTATTCATGGATATTATATCAATAGTCGTGGCAGCACCTGCACCTCATCTAATTTTGTTTTTGTTTTCTGCCTGAGACCTTTGCTGAATAAGGAAATAAAAACTTAAAATGAGAAAAAGAAAAAGAAAAAACAACCAATGAAAATGAGCAAAAAACACTTGTTTTCTATCTTATCAGTTATTTATGATTATTGATTGTTAGCGTTTTAACTATTGGTAAAGCAAAACACAAAATTCAGAGCTCTTTCTGGAGAGGAGACAGTGACATCACCAGTTAAAAGTAACTAATAATCTGAGTAGTTTTTTTTTTTTGTCGAATACTTTGTACTTTTACTTGAGTATTTTTCTAACACCAGTGCTTTTACTTGTGATTGATTAATATTTTTGCAATGCAGATTTTCAGTACTCTTTCCACCACTGGCAAATTCTCAAGAGTGCAATATTAGTGTCATACTGGGAGTGAAAAGGTTGTATTGGGACGTCCCTAATAAAACCAAATAACTTCCTATAAAATTATGTATATGGTCTTTACTTAGAGAAATGAAAGCTTTATTAGGCTTTAAAATAAAATAAAAAATTTTTGATCCTACTGTCCTTCTTTTGTGTATTTTTATGATGGGTTTCATACAAATCTCTGAATGAATCCTTGTTTCTTAAAGCAGGGACACTTGTCCAAATAAACCTAATAGGGGTTAAAATATAGGTCTCTCACATCTTAGAGTGTGTGTATGTGTGTGATATTTTCTGGACACGCTTCAAAAGTCCACTGACATAAATCTAAACTTACATTTTCTACCGCAAGAGCAGAGGACAAACACGCACTGAAAGGCAACACTTTGTGGCTTGGCCCCTTTAAATAGACTCTCAGCTAAATTAATGTTTCCCTGTTGAAAGAACCAATGTTCTCCATGTATGCCCGTCGCTACACAAATATTTGAGTGATACCAGGAAGAAAAAATATCCAGGATTCGCTTCACATGGCTCCACATTTGACCTAAAGTCATCACATGGTCAAAAACTTCATTCATGCTTGAACCGACCCCCCCCCACCCCAAATTTAGGAAGCTTTTTCTGCGCGTCAAGTTTTTCTGCAGAGTGAGAGGTTTTGCTCATAGAGGATCTCAGAGAAGATCTCAGCATCAGGAAATGATGGACGTCAGTCTGCAGCAGCAAACTGTTTGGATGGAAGAGATTTTACATTGATGAGAGACACACAGACGCAAGAATTGGAGAGTTTTTGAAGGTAGGAGCATTTATTTTTTCAAAATCTAAAGTTGCATAAAACCTTTAATATGTTTTGCCAAAGCTAAGTGCTTTGTATCTTTTCTTCTGAGAATTGTTTGCTCTCTTTTTGGATTTCAAACTCGCCGAGTCTTTTACAAAATAAAGATAGATGATATTTTTTCAAACACAAAACTTTTATTCATTCCTTTATAATTATTGGTGTCCAAATTGATGCGTCATTTTATTAAAACACATAAAATAATATTAAAGACAATTAATGCATTTTCTCTCTTCAACAAAAAGCCTCTGTTTTAATTCAACTTATGAAGCCATTGGTATTAAAAGCCAAAATCCTGACGGTTCAAAAGTTCAGTCAATGAGCTTGTGCGCCCCCTCCTGGCCAAATTGTATATTGCAGCACTGTAATAACTGATTATGTTAACAGGTTTTCTAGATTTTACACTTTTTTTAATCAATTGTTTATACACAATTTTAAAAACAGGGCTCCTTTATTCAATTTCTTGATTGTTGAGTTTTGATGGAGGTCACAACATAGAACATGATCCATAAAGATTCATCCATCCTTTAACTGGAACCACTGAATCTACCTGATGTGCTCTAATGATACTTGCATTTGTTATTGAGGAATATCTTGCACAATTCAGTCATTTTATAAAGATTAAATGTTTCATTTCTGGGTGATTAAAGAATAAACCAAACTTTGAGTCAGAGGTGTGAGAAACTACTTCTCTTCCAATTTGTTGCAAAAAAAAAAAATTTAATGGCAGAATGAATAATGTGTTGAAGCCAATTTCTGCCAGTTAAAAATATCAAAATGAAAAACAGACTTTGTTGAAGTTTCTTCTTTTTTCCCCCCACATATAAGTTATCTGTCATCCCGCTGTCAAGTCTCATGCACATTCTTGCACATCCTCTGTTGCACATTTTCATTGCACTATTTGACTGCAATATATACTTTTTTTTCCCTTTTTGTACAAAGTTTATATATTCATAATATTTCTAATTGGTAGTTACTTAATATCTGTTCTTTTATATATTTGATATTTAATGTTTATTCTTACTTTTTTTTTTCTATAAAGAGAGCACAGTTAAACCAAAGTCAAATTCCTTGGGTGCTTCTTGAAGATACTTGGCAATAAAGGCGATTCTGATTCTGATAAGTTAAAAAAATTGAGATAAAAAAGGCAAAACCCATCTTTTGCCCAATTAATTAATTAAATAATTTTGTATTTTCAGTTACAGTTTTCTACTTTGTAACTTCACAATCCTTTTCCGTGTCTGTGTGAACATGCATATAAAGTTTTAAAATTGAAAAAAGTTTGAAGCTGATTCTGTGCTTTTTGTTGTGCAACTCTGGACAGGTTTGCTTCTTGAGTAAAGTTCTATAAATTGTGTAAAAGTTTTAAAGTGGAAAGAACTGTAAAAACTGTAATATCCATATTTCTTTTTTTTTCCAGAGGGATGGGGCTCAGTCACTTCCTGTTCCTGCTGCTCGGTGCAGCTGCCCTCCATGTCTCTGTGGTCTTTGGTGAAGGTGAAGACACAGAGGAGCTCAGGTGGAGCAGGCAGAGCCTCCCAGTGCTGCAGGACACACACACACAGCTGTTAGACCCACCTCTCTTTAGGGGGCATGTGGAGGAGGACGAGGATGAGAAAGGAGGCGTTAAAACTCTCTGTGGAATCGAGTGTCAAAGCCACCTCACACCTGTGGACCAGAGCGAGCAGGAGAGGATTCTGGGTTATGAAACCATGTATGAAAACGGCACTCGCATCCACACAGATGTCAGTTTTACAAGTTTGAACATGACAACTGGAGGAAAAGTTGCACACTCAGCAGCTCGTACCCGGAGGAAACGGCAGGTCTACGGATCAGACGGACGCTTCGTCATCTCTGACTCTCACTTCATCACAAACTACCCTTTTTCTACAGCTGTTAAACTCTCCACAGGCTGCTCCGGCGTCCTCATATCCCCGAAACACATCCTCACAGCCGCTCACTGCATCCACGACGGGAAGGACTACCTGGATGGTGCAAAGAAACTTAAAGTTGGGGTCCTGCAGCTTAAAACCAAGAGAAGAAGAGGAGGCAGGAGGAGAGGAGGGCGGCGGAAAGAGGGTGAAGCTGAGAAAGAGGGAGAGCAGATGATGGAGGAAGGTGAGGAGGAGGAGAATGGTATAGAGGAGGATGCAGGGAGAGAGAGAAAAGGAGGCAAAGGGAGGAAGCGTAGAGGAAGAAAAGAGGGTGATGGTGCAGCTGATTCTGGAAGAAGACAGAAAACTCTAAAACGATCACGTCGTAGTACTGACAACAAAAAGCAGCCTGTTTTTCGATGGACACGAGTTAAAGGAACAAAAATCCCCCAAGGATGGATGCAAACGGATAAATCCCCAAACTCTGTGTCCTCTGACTATGATTATGCGCTCCTGGAGGTGAAAAGACCCCTCAAACAGAAACACATGGAGCTTGGTGTGGCCCCTGCTACAGCCCCACTCACACGCATCCACTTCTCCGGCTACGACACAGATAAAAGCCCGCTGGATGAGCCCGGAGAGGAGAGGGTGGTGTACCGCTTCTGTTCGGTGTCAAACGAGTCAGATGATTTGATATACCAGCACTGCGACGCTCAGGTGGGGGCCACGGGCGCAGGTGTTTACATCCGTCTGAGACAGGACGCCGGGGACACGGGGAGGAAGGGGAAGTGGCAGCGGAGGGTGATCGGGGTGTTTTCAGGTCATCAGTGGGTGGAGGTGGAAGGAGGAGGGATGAAGGACTATAATGTTGCAGTGAGGATCACTCCACCCAAATACGCTCAGATCTGCCACTGGATCCACGGAGATCCAAGTCTCTGTGCAGAGGTGTGACTGCAAAGGAGGGAAAAAGAGACTCGTACAAAACTTGAGGATGTTTCCAAACCTTGGTTTAAAAGTGCAAACTTTCTTAGTTAAACTAGGACTTAGAAGCTTCATACAAAGACACTAAAATAACTCAACATTTTAGCTTTAATCCTGCAAACTGCAGCGTCACGTCTATCCAAAACGCTCTACTTGAAGCACTTCAACATCATCTGAGATTAATGTATCACTTTAACTGAAATCTAAACAAGTGTTTGTGTCTTTTTTTCATAAAATTTCTCTTATTATACTTGATATGAGCCACATTCAACTGACAAGTCTGGAAACACGTCTTATTTCAGGATATAAAAAGACTAAAATGATGTCTGAATCACCTTCTAAAAAAAATCTTGAAATTAGAAAGACGTCTTGGCAGATTTTTTTTACTTGTAACCAGTGGCTGGTGATGTGAATGTGACTCATATCAAATCAAAAAAGATATTTTTTACTAAAAATAAGACGTAATGACTTGCTTATAGTTCAGTCTCTTTTTAGCCCTGCAATTCATTCACTATGTCCAACATCACAATCCCTGCTCAGTGTTGCCATTTATACATGTTTCCTACTGTTTTACTAACAAAACATGTCAGTTTGGATTGTTTAAATATTTCTGGGTGGTAACTTTTTAGTAAATTGAAGCTTTAGTATCATTTAGGGTCTTATACCATCAACAGTGTGTGAGCAGATTATGTCATAAAGGAGAAAGAGGACAAAGGAATATAACTCTGTTTTCATTGAGCATGACCCCAACTAACGTTGTTGATGTGACTTGTGCTGTTCACACTGTCAGAAACAAACAAAAATTAAAATTCAGGTCATTTTTAACTACAGTGTGAACAAACCACAATGATAGGAAGTTTTTTTATGTTACATGAAAGTGACAATAGTTGCACAAATATACAAACCAGCGAGTTTAATCGTCTGTTCCAGTTTGTTTCTAGACTGTAGGGAAACAACATGCCATAAATAATTCTGAATGATTGAACAATTCTGCAATTATGTCAAAGTATTTGTACTTTACATTAGTTTAACTAGTTAAAAATATGTCACTGACACCTTCAGTTGTTACGGGAGTTAAGCCAGTGATAGACCTAATCTCATTATTGCACTTAATTATGTTGTCTTGTACTTACACATCATATAGTTTCTGATGTAATATATATATTTAATTGTATATCGTTTATAGAATTTTCATGCCGCAAGCATTTTTTCGTATTCATGCTGACAACAAATAGAGATATGGAAATTTTCAAACAACAAGCGGACAGAAGAACAGAGATAAGTGATGAGCCGTGAAGGTCATTAGTATCAGTGTATTTTTCTTTTATTGCATCTCAAATGGACTCACATGCAGGTGGGGGAGTTGAGGGAAAGAGAACGATGCCATCCATAATAACCCAAAGAAAGAACAACACAGCCTTCATTTGAATACTTAGCAAACGATATTTATCCACATTCTTTTTGTTTGTATGTGTCATAATTGTCTTTATTTTGCTTTCAACACTCTGTTAATGCCACAATGGATTAAGATACAGTCACTTTTGGAAATAAACAACACACAGAATATCCAGCGTATACTTGAGTGCTTTACAGTGAGAGTCCTGAAAACTTCCCATGACTGAATGTACCGACCGACCGCCAAGGACCCAAAGAGGACTGAGGCCACGTTCTGATCACAAACACAAACTCTTCCTTGTTTCTTCAAATTTCCATCCTCACAAAAAAGTAATGTGAAGCAAGTGACAAAGAAAGGAGCACTCTGAGAGTACTAAAATGCATCCCAGGTTGACTTGTGTTGCATGCTACGATGCAGTATCACACCTCACCAGCAGATGGTGCAATAGTAAACACTCAGGGCAACGTTTCCATCCAATACTGCCTAATTACAGATTGAGATGTATGTACAAAGAAGGCGGGATTTTCTCAGTCTACTTGCCATGTAGTTCGACATAACTAAAAATATATGATACATTTTTTCTCCTCACAAAATAAAGATTAAAGAAAATAAGTGTAATCTATCATTCAAAATAGTCTAAAATGCATATGTCAGTTTGAACACAGTTCACAAATTTTTGCATGTTTCACACAATCCCTAAAAAAATAAATAAATAAACGAAAGAAAGAAACAGAACACAGTCTCATGATAAGTCCAAGTTTGCAGTGCAAGTTGTTCTCAGGTACATTTGGAATCAGAGCTGCTGACAGGTGGGAGGAAGAATGGCCAAGCAGATATAGGTACAACCAAGTTTTAATGACATAAACATAGCTCAGTATTAGTTTGGACGACGGGGCAAGAGGAGTGGGAGTCGGGGGGGTTGGCCAGTGAAGTTACACACACTGAACACAGTCCACATTTAACAACACAGTCCTCGTTTGGGAGATGCGCCAAGAAACCAACATATATCCACCGTTCCAATCAGCTGATACGCAGAAATCCAGAATGAATCTAAATACACATTTATTTATTTTTTTTGTCCTTTTTCCATAGTATATTAAGTAAAGGTTAACACTGATATACACGCACACCCACACACATAACGGATTTATGTTTTCTGTATCTAGGGTTCACATTCACAGTTGTGCTACAACATTAGATAAGAGGGGCAGGTCGTCTCAGGGGGGGGAGAGAGGGGAGAGATGGTCCATGTCATGGCTGGTTGGCTGAAGGGTGTGACCGGGGGGAAGGCAGTGGGAAAGTGCAGACATCCACATCCACAGAGCTCCAGACACAATGACGAACCTGCGGAGGAGACGAGAGAATGAAACTGGGTTCAAACTTTTTAAGGAAAAGCTAAAAAGAAGAAGTTTAAAGAAATGTCTTTACACCTCGGGGGTTTGCAGGTTAGTCAATCTACATGAAGTCCTTAATGTTGAGGTCATCCAGAGCGTTCCTCGGTGGTGGGGGCTTCCTGGGGCTCTGGGCTGCTCCGGGAGACATCTGCAGACACATTTTCCTTTAGCAATATGTTTCTTATAAAAGAGGATTAGGGCCACTGATAGAGGAAAAATAAGTTCCAATATTTTTCAATTGTCATTCTGAATGAAAAAAAAAAGTTGAGAATTTGAGATAAAAGTCAGATTTCTGAGTAAAAAGATGGAATTCCAAGATTCAAGTCAGAATTCTGGGTTTAAAGTCCAGGTTCTGACATTACAGTCAGAATTCCAAGAAAAAGAAACAGAATTCTGGGATCAAAGTCTGAATTCTGAGATTAAAAAAGTCCAAATTCTGAGTATATAGTCAGAATTCAAAGATTAAATTCCTAAAAAAGAACCATTATAATTTTGAGATTAAAATCAGAATTTTGAGATTAAAGTCAGAATTTTGTGATCAAAATAAAAAAAAACAGAATTATGAGATTCTGAGAATTCTTACTATAAAGTCAGAATTCCGAGATTTAAGTCAGTATTCCAAGAATTAAGTAAGAAATTTAAAAAAAAAACAACAAAAAAAAAAAACAGTTCTGAGTTAAAGTCAGACTTTTGTGATCAAAGTTAGAATTCCTTGAGAAAAAATTTAGAAATCTTAGATTTATTTTGGAATTTTTCACTATAATGTTATAACTCCTAGATCAAAGTCAGTATTATGAGAAAAAAGTGGCGAATTCCTATAAAAAGTCAGAGTTCTGGAATCAAAGTCAGAAATCGTTGACAGAAAATTCTGAGATTAAGGTTGAAATTCGGAGTATATAGTCAGAAATTCAAGATTAAGGACAGAATTCTTGAAAGAAAGTCAGAATCCTTGAGGTAGGATTTCTTAGTTTAAGGCTTGAATCCCAAGAAAAAATGTCAGAATCTGAGTTTAGAGTTGGAATTCCAAGACAAAGGTCAGAACTCAGAGATTAAAGTCAGAAATCTGCTTTTTTTCTCCCTGAAATGATGATAAAGATAATTACTGGACCATTGTCTTCTACCAATAGCCCCAATTTATAACTTCTGCTCTGTCAGGAACAAAACTTGAAATGTGAGGGAGTTACCGGTGCCCCAGGGGCCGCTCCGGGTGCAGGGAAGCCTGGCCTCGCCATCGGCATCATGGGAGCTCCTGGTGCCCCAGTCTTACACAAAAACAGACGGGAAAGAGAAAGATAAAGTTTGACACGATGTAGGATGTCTGCAGGCAGCGAGGGACACCTGAGGGACTCATTGTCCATCAATGTCTAGTAATGTCCAGACTTGGTGCAGGGACATTACTAGACCGAACTGGACTGGTGGTCTTACCATGCTGAAGCTGGGGTAAGTCCCCATAAAAGGAGGGACACCCATTGGTACGGTCTACAGGTGTGGAGGGGAGGGAAAGGAGGAGTTGGGATGTTACAAGACTACATTTAAGACAGACAGACATAATGCAAACAACAGACACACTCAAATCTTAAAAAGAAATATGACAAAGACACACAGATTTTGAACACAACAAACAAACAAACAAACAGAAGAGAAACGCACACAGCTAACCTAAAGTAACTTCACATGCACAGGGGTTTGTAGCGCAGGGGGGAGAAGCTTTTAGTAAGGAGCCTTCAGCTAGGAGTGTGATTTCTATCGCTGCCAAAAAGAAAACTAAGTCATCTATAAGAAGCAAATGTGTCAGTGATGGCTGCATTCAACTCAAAGGGGGGAACTGGGTAACTTTCCTGGACTCTTTTAGGCTTATAAATAAATAAGAACTTAAAAGAGAAAGAAGCCGTATCCAGGCAACGGCTTCTTCATTTGGCTCTAATATTTGCTGCTTCATAACTCTCCAGTAGATGTTCCAGATATGATTAAAAAAAAAAACAGACTATGTCCTGAAATCTGTCTTCCACTCTTAAGCTGCTTCATGTCTACGTTCCCTGTCTTCACTGCCGTTTATTTTGTTAAGGACTAAACCTGGAACCTGGAGAGCTAGATGAAGGCAATGCTTGTGATTGCAGCTATGCCCTTTGTTTGTCGATGCCATGCGTCTCCACTCCATGCTATAAGACACAGACAACATTTACCATGGGAGCACCCCAACATGGGGGAGCTACCTGAGGGGCCGCTGGGGTTCCCATTGTGAGATCTGAAAGAGAGAGAGAGAAAGATAATGCAGCGTCACTGTTTTCATGAAGTTACAGTAAGAGCACAAGATAAACAACATCATTTATAAAAGAGAAAACTGACCAACAGAGAAACATTTATTTGCTTTATAGACAAGATTAAAAGCACATACAGTAAAAGCCAAGTTTGGGCACACCTTCTCATTCAATGTGTTTTCTTTATTGTCATGACTATTTGCATTGTAGATTCTCACTGAATGAACACATGTGGAGTTATGTACTTCACAAAAAAGGTGAAATAACTGAAAAAATGTTTTTTGTCCTAGTTTCTTTAAAATAACCACCCTTTACTCTGATTACTGTTTTGTATACTTTTGGTGTTTTTCAAGAGGTCGTCACCTGAAATGGTTTTCATTCACAGCTGTGCCTTATCAGGGTTAATTAGTGGAATTTCTGGCTTTATCAATGGGGTTGGGACCATCAGTTGTGTAGTACAGAAGTCAGGTTAATACACAGCCAACAGCCCTGTTGGAAAACTGTTACAATTCATATTATGGCAAGAACCAATCAGCTAACTAAAGAAAAACAAGTGGCCATCATTACTTTAAGAAATGAAGGTCAGTCAGTCCGGTAAATTGCAGAAACTTTAATGAGAATGAGACGGTGTGTCCAAACTTTTAGGCACAACTGTAAATCTGTTGAAATGTACTGAAGTTAGTTTGGCATCAATCTTCTAACCCAACACTTACAACAAAGCAAATAAATAATGATCTGTTTTGATCCACATTGAGGACACAGCTAGTAATCTAAACACTACTTACTACTCGCCATGTTAGCCATGGAGGTGTCAACATCGCCCCCCTGGGGGGTCAGAGTGGGCTTCATTACATCTCCTAATCCATCAAATACTACAGAGAGGGGAGGGGAGGGAGAGGTGAGGGAGGTCAGTATTAGCATCCTTCAGCTTAAGCATCCGATCACACAACCACAAGACAGTCTTGCTTTACTACTGGAGATTGCCATGACAACCAACAGATGTCTCCATGACAACAGAGGAGAGATGGGAGCACTGGTAAGTGAGCTAGAGAGCTGATAATTACGAATCAAATATGAAGAAACGATCAAATTTAGCAGTTTCAGTCTCTTTAGATCAGGATAAATGGCCTGACGTGGGTGTGTTAGAGTCAAATGTTGATTGATCTGCTTCAGGAGGCATCTGTCAGCTGTTCACGACTGAATTATGGACTCAAAAAATGAAGCTAAACTTACAAAAATACCCTCATGTTATCATTTATAATCAGGATTTTACCCTTACTGTGACATACAGTGCTGCTTCTTACCACATGAACAGTCTCCAGAGTACAAAAAGTTTGAATGCAGGTTTTTCATGTGTGTGTCTGTTTTATAGAAAATCTGACCAGGGCAAAGACACCACAGCTAGAATGAAGCTAAGCTAAGAAACACTGGCTCACACTTTTCTCACACACACTCTCACACACACTCTGTACCCACAGAGCATCAGTAATGGAAGGGGACAGTGCAGCTGAGCATGCTGCCTTTCACCACTGCAATGCAGCAGTGCACTGTGGGAAATTAGCGTGTTAAAGAGCGAGGAAACTCACCCAATCAAATGGCAGGAAGCAAGCAATGAGCCAGCCCAAGAGCCAGATGGAGAGAGAGAGAGAGAGAGGGAAAGAGAGAGAGGAGAAGTGAAAAAGCAGAGATGCCAGAGAGGAGGGAAAATAGCGGTGAGGTTTTAAAGGAGCAGTGACGATGAAACCATCAGAGTTTACAGCATGAATGATAGAGAGAGAAAGAGAAGGGGGAGAAAGGGTTAAGCCTTCAAGCAGTAGTATTGCAGACCATCATTTATACAAGATGTAGATCAGTGGCACAGGACAGGGATGGGATGATGAGAGACAGGTGAGCAGGGCATGTGCTGCCATGGTGACGGTTACCACGGTAACTAAATGAGAGGAATTCCCAAAGGACTCAAGAAACACAGAAGTGCAAATGAGATGATGCTGTGTGACTTGAACATAACCTTATATGGACACAGTTTGAATACACGAGGCTCACTAAAGCCCCAAGTTTGGACATGTTTCAGGGAAACTTAGGACATGTTTATACGTACTACAAATGGCACAACACGAAGCCTTGAAACAGTAACTAGACAGTATTTTTTGCCTCCTAAGGGGGCAGTTAGGTGCACATTTTGGTTCCCAAGAGGATGCCTATGCTTTTTCCAGCTCCACAAGGTGGCTGTTTAACATGTTTTAACCAGCATAGTGTGTTCTGCCAATCATGAGGGAACTTAAATGCGTGTTTTGCTCCCTAAAGAGGGCACTTTGGAGCACGTTTTGGCTCCCAGAGGACTCTTAAACATGCATTTTGACTCCCAAAAGGGCATTATAACGTGTTGAGGCTCCAAAAAGGGCAGTGAAGCAGTTGTTTTTCAACCAGAAGGGCACTGAAACGTGCATTTTGGCCCCCAAGAGAGCAGCTTATCATGTTTTAACCAGTATAGTGTGTTTTGCCTTCCAGGAGGACACTTTAGTTCATGTTTTGGCTCCCTAGAGAGCATTGTAGCCTATTTTGGATTCCAAAAGGTCACTTTAGCTGCATTTTGGCTCCCTAGAGGACACTTCAGTACTTTTGCAAAGCACTTTTGTGGATATTTTAGGTGCCAAAGGAAGAATTTAGAGCATGTTTTGGTTCCCTAGAGGACAGTTTAGCATGAGTGGAGTAACTGCTCCTCCTGTGCACAGTCCTACTACTTCTGGAACACACAAAAAAAGTTGATACTGGTTCAAATTGATTAAAAGCTACTTAGCTTGTTATCAGGTGACTACAGCACAATGTTTTCCAGCTCCACCTTTACATACCAACCATTTCCTTCCTTATCTAAAGCCATAAACATCTCACATTTTTACTACTTATGACTCCTAAAGGAGCTGCTACTGATGGACTACCAATGAAAGAGAATAACCAATGATCAAACAGGGAAGTGTCATTAACCAGATGTTGTGTTCTTCTACAGCTCACAAACATAGCAACATGTAAACACAGATGCACTCAGTGCTGAGTGAAATAATCTGACAAGCCTCGGTAAGCTGAATGGTTTGATCCAAGTATCCTCATGTTGACAATAGATCTAAACTGTCTTCATGTGTTGTCCCTCAAATTTTGAAATCCACAAGTCTACAACTCGTGTGGCTGGCTTAGAGTGACATATACACTCAAAAAGGCCTCATATTTGATGTCTTGGGGTTTCCTGACAGCCCCAAGATCATTATAATGTAAAGACTCAGGTGTAATGAATAAGAAATCTAGTCAGCGAACAATAATCTATTACATTAAAGTCAAGAAAAAGTGGTAAATCGATCACAGTAGATATGTATTGCACCAGTCTAACAATGTTGTCAACAGTTAAAACAACAAATACAAAGATATAATCAGGACCAACATGAAACATCATACAACTAATGATGAATTCATAACTACTGATATGAGGGTGGATAAAGCCACAGGCTTTAACACATTGAAACATGACGGCACAATACACCCAAAGTCTCAGAAGATGTTGTTTAAATATCTCACAAGACAAAAATGTGCCTTGTGGAAGTATTTAAAGGAAAAAATCAACAAAACCAGACTCTGGGGAATTTGATTCCAGATACTAAATATTAAAAGCTTCAAAGCTGAAGGATCTGAACTGTAATCCAAACATCACTCTTCAACAGTGATAATAAAGTAATCCATCTATGACTTCACCACAGCTTTCCACGAAAAGATGGAAATATTTGTTTGATAAATCAGTATTCTCCTGTGTGTACGGACAATGCATGCAGAAGTTTGAATGACTGTTTTTTACCTGACATGAGCTCAGCACCAGGAGCGGCAGCAGCAGCAGGGGCAGCAGCAGCGGCAGCAGCTGGAGCAGCGTCTCCTCCTGTGGACTCTGGCAGGTCAATGAGAAACATACCAAACCAGGCCAGGTCAGAGCCAGGTCAGAGCCAGGTCAGAGCCAGGTCAGAGCCATTTCCATCGCAGCATGAGGGCAAAGAAGTGGTAAGAGTGAGCCTTGCCCTTTACACTGGTGAGGCCAAACAGATTACTCAGAGTTAGAGAGCAAGATTTTGACTGGATCAATCCACATAATAAGACCGTAAACATTACGTTCACTTAGAATTACACACACTCACACGTTTTCACACAAATGCATGTTAAAACTTGTAACAGCAACTTAACTGTCATTGTCAACAATCTACTTGGATTATTTTGTGTAAAGACTCATTTCTTGTTTTGATATTCATAAAGTATAAGTTTATGTAACCAGAACTTGACCAAAGTTTGTATGAGTTTTGCATGCTCATTTACACTCCTGATAAAAATCTTAAGACCAGTTAAAAAGTTGCAAAAAATTTACATTTTGCTCTGTCGTATCTTGAAAAAGTTCTGAGTAGAGTTTAAAAATGCAGAAAAAGACAAAAAATTCTAAATCAAAAGTTCAAGACCACAGCCTTTAACAAACAAAATCTTCGCAAAAATGTGGTTCTAACCTCATTTTCTGTCAGGTATTCACACTGTCATGACCTCCTAATGGCAAAAGCCAAAAAGCTTTCTCTCTTCGAACCTGATCGGATTGTTGAACTGCATAATCAAAGCCACTCACAACGCAACGTCATCATTGCTGAGGTTGAATTTCTTCAAAGATCCTGAGGGTTATAGAACAAAAAAGTCAAGGGGTAGACCCAAAAAAATCCCCAGCGCTGAGTCCAAGGATTTGATTGGCTGACTGTCAAGACCTGGGACGATCTTCAACCCAAATTAAGATCGTTACTTTTGCTGACTGCAGCCCAGTAACCATCATACTGCATCTGAGAGAGAAGAGCTTTGAGAACCAAAACCTCTGCAAAGGCCTCTTCTTCTTCAATGCCACTAAATTGCTCATTTGGACTTTGACAGAGAGCAGCAAGAGTGGGACATTAAAAGGTGGAGGAAAGTTTTATGGTCCTGATGGCGTCCAACGTTACTGCCATGACAAGGAGAGCCCATTGAGATGTTTTCTACATGGCACAGTGGAGGGGAGCCATCATGATCTGCTTTTTCCTTCAATGGAACAATAGAGCCAGTCATCCTTCATGGCTGAGGGCTCTGGTCTATTTGCTAATGACTGGGTTTTTTCAATGAGACAACGCTGCAGTTCACAATACCTGCCTGACAAAGGACTTCAGAGGAATAATCTCACTCTTTTGGAACATCCTGTGCATTCCTCTGCATTTTGAAACTCTACATATAGAAGCTTTTTAAGATCCAACAGTGTAAAATTTACACATGTGCAATAATTAGACTGGTCTTAAGATTTTGATCAGGTGCATGTTTGATGATAAGATATGAACAATCTTTTGCAGTTGTTTCCCATGTCCCCCTCCTTTTCCTTGGCAATGCACTCAGGAGCAGGGTTGAAGAGAGTGAAAGTGGTCGTTAATGCAAGTTACCCACCACCAAACAGGTTCATGATGGCTCCAGTGTCAAGTTTGGGTGGGGGTGCTGAGGAGAGGATTGGGGCAGGGGAGCTGAACACATCTGCTGGGAACGGCAAGGTGGAGATGGTGTTATGATCCAAAACACACTCACACATTCAAACTGTAACTGACTGTGACTCAATATGGTGCACATCTGTCATTCGCAATCGCAGAGCACGCACTTCATGCTGGAACGGGAAAGGAGGTAAAAGAGTGTTTTAGTAAACGATTCAGACAGCTCAACAGCTCAGCAGTGAGAAATCTTATTTCCGTTTGTTTCTTCCCTGATCAAAGCCAAGGACAAAGCTGAAAAAACAGACACGCCAAGACAGGAAATGAGAGTGAGAGCACACCAGAGAGGGGAGAGTAGGAGCAATAGGGTACCTGCTGTAAACAAGTCAACGCTGGGAGCAGGGTCTGCGTTGGTGCAGCTCGAGTCTGGCATGGAATCAAAAATATCTACAAACACATGCGAACAAGGTAAGGTATAATAAGATGCTAAAACCTTTTAAAAATGTAAGAATGATCACTTAAAAAACAGCCTCCAACATGTGCAAACGAATCATAAGAGGAAGAATAAAAAGAGGAGGGGTGTGACAGGCAGCATCAAAGGGGTTAACAAGATGCTAAAGAGGAATCCAAGACCACACACATCTCTAATGTTTACCGCTGAAAAGGTCGGTCGCTGCGCCGGTGACACCGGGGGATATAGGAGATGAAATGGTTGCGGTGGTGGTGATGGTGGTGGTGGTGAGGAATGGTGAAGGGGAAGGGGAAGGGGAGGGCGCAGCAGAGCTAAAACAGGCATCCAGGGAGCTACCGGGGTTATTACTCTCTGCTGTCATCATGCTGAAAAGGTCTAGACCAGGAGACGTCACGTCGGTGCTACCGTCTGAGGAGGCAAAGGGGTCTTTAGGGAGGGGGGGGGGGGGGGCAGTCACATGAAGAGTAGGAATTAATGTGAGTGAGTTAAAAGACATTATAATGTAAAACGAGATGGAAATATGAGAGAGGAAGAGGAGGGAAAATGTGCTGGGCTCCAACACCTGCTGTAACCCAAAACAGTTGGTGTTATAAATCAAAAAAGTTAAAAAAAAAAGAAAAGTGAATTAACCCAAAGAACAAACTGCAGCTAAACTACAATCAAACCACACAAGGTATATGGGTCAATTACGTGAATCCCCTTTTTTGTGTCCGAGTGCAATATTTCCTTACATCATGAATTGAATATTTCATCACATGTATTTCTTTATTCTATGAAACCTGTGTTATTTGAACACATCTTTAAACTATTAAAATATAACATGTTTTTTTGTGTTTTGGTTCCTCAAACCCCCAAAATGTCAGGTGGTGCAACCGTCCTGACAAGTATCCACAGTAGTTAAACTCTAAAAATTGAATATCAGTTATTGTAAATTGAAATTAAAAATACAGTGGCATTATTTTATGCTTGAACCTTTTTAAATAAAACATTCTTTGCAAATAAAAAGAATTTTAAAGCTGTTGAGAAATCTAAAAAACTTTTGTCCCGTAATTTTCACCTTGTCAAATGTCAGGGTGGTGCAACCGTAACATTAGACTTTTAATTTAAAGTGAAGAGAATAAAACAGGAAACAGGAAACTGCATTAGCCAGAGGACCCCAAATGACATTTGTGACCAAGTGGAAAAGTTTGTAGATTTCTCTGAAATACTGATAAAAAAAGTTTTTTCACTTCATTGGTGACTGGAACAATTTCCATGTCAGGTGGTACAACCAATGTAATAATGTGAAATGTTATTTTAACATCAAATTATTTATCTTATTCCCAAATAAAAGAAATAAAACACACAAAATGAAAATGTATGAGTCACTACAGACACTTGAGAGATACTTGCCAATAATTTCACACAGAAAAATAACAGGAACATATAAATATATTTTCATATATTTGGTTGCGCCACCTGACATTTTTGGGTGCTCAAATAAAAAAAAACTAAAAAATAATGAACCTAAAAACTTTGAAATGTTGGTCAACAACTGAAATCTGTTCGAAAACATAATTCTTTACTCAGAAATATGTTTTTTTATCCATTTTCAAGGAACTTTTTAAAAATATGTTTTTAGACCCTCTTTTTGTCATTGACCCATATATCAAAGACTCAACTACTCCATCAAATTATCTCTCCAAGTAAATCACATTCAGCTTACAGTTCGTCTGTGGTTTAAAAGCACCCTAACAACATTTTATCTTGAAATTCCCATCACTAGTCAGAGCAAAAACTGTACAAATCTTCCAAAGCCAAACACAAGAAACACACAACACCATTGTCTTTAATCGCCATGGCAACAACAATAGCACTGTCAGACACCAGCGGTAATGAAAAGCTGAGAGCCAACTGTCTGTGGGCAAAGATGAGATAACACCCTGATAAAAAAACCTGAGATGCATTAGAAACACACACACCCATACACACACACACACACACACATACACATACACCACTGCTGAATGAGTCCAAAAGAAACTCCTGGATTCACATATGTAAACATTTAGACAAGAAGCTAGCGGAAAAGAGAAGTCAACCACACTTTATTAAATTTTCTATCACAATTTGAGGTGAAAGTTTACATGAGAAGATCAGGGCCACTAATTTGATCTCAAAACTCCAAAAAAAAAGGAAAAAAAAAGAACATCAGAGAGGTCTGAGGGGAACACTGACAAATTTCTTGCTTTCTTCAACGTGTTCTGCTGCTTCCTTACCGTCTGCTATCTGTGATCTTCCCCTTTTCTCATTCTAATAAGGAAAACAGCACCCCTTTAAATGTGATGGCTATTGTCACAACACTGTCAAACTCTGATTAGTCAGAGCTCTTAGATCAAATCACAGCATTCAACATAATTGGAGGTGACACGTTTTTAATAAAAAGGCAATTTTTCTCAATAACTGCTCCAACAATAACTTGAAATGCAATCTGACAGTGAGAAAAAAAATAAAGGAGTGAGATTTTCAATCAGGACAAAGAGGTTCAGGCTCAAATTGTTTCCAGCTGATTTGTTTTGAAATAAATACCCAGTAGAAGATTTTTTCACGGGTATTTTTTTGAGTGCCAATTTAGCTCAGTTTTTCGATCAGGAGCTCCATGTTCACAGGCTACTGACCCTGTCAGCCATTGACTGTGTATATAATTGACAGCATGGCTTTACCTTTCACCATTGTATGGTTTTGTTGCCTGAACACCCCTTTATGAAGTTCTGTAAATCTTGTAAATATACAAACTCCACACAGCCGCATAAAGAATACCGTCCTGGAGTCGTAGCCCCTCTATGCAGATGTACTTTCATCCTGCCTGCTCAACTTTCACAATAAGTGCCACTTTTTGCTGTTTCATAGTAAAATATCTCAAGAAACTTAATGTGAAACTGAAAAGAAACTATTACGGATGGGGCCTGATTATCAGTAGGTTTCCTTTGAGCTCCTAACGAGCCCGTCATTGAGAGCACCTGTCCTCGTCACACCTGTGCTCATCAGCCATGCTACTCTTTAAAAAGAAGTTTCTTCCCCTCATTCAGTGTGTGACACGCGGACGACCAACACCTTCAGTTGGTTGTTTAGTGTATGTGTGAGTGTTTAGAGAGTTGTGTGAGTGTGTGTATGGGGGGCAAAGAAAGGGAATGGTGTCTAGGTCTAGAGTTTTTTTTAAGGCGTTTGAATCTCAGAGGAGATCCTTTGTTTCTAGGAGTTTTGTTTTGAGGCCTATTCCTAGTAAGTCTACTTTTTTGGTAGAATCAGTAGGTGGAAGTGGAGATTTAAAACCTCCACTCCACCTTTTCAAACCCAGAGGCAATTTTGTGTTCTTTGTTTATTGGGGTGAGTTTTTCTTTTGTTCATTTCCTTGCGTTTGATCACTGTCATTCACATTAAACCTGGCAGAAAAGAAACAGAAACCACCAGCAAAAGTCTAATCTCTTCTTGGCTCTCCTACCTGACGTATCTTACAATTCCAGAAAGAACTACAAAAGAACAGTGGCTATCAACCATTAAGAGTTGCACAAAACCCAATTTCTTAACCCTCAAATTAAAGATGAAAAAACATTTTTTAGAAAAGAAAGAGGACTTTAACTGAATACAGTCCAGTAGCGGCTCCATATCAACACAGCATTAGTAAGAAACATTTCTGAGAGGTGTATTTATTTTTCAAAGTTTGACAACAGCCCCATTCAAATGCATGGGGGAAACCGTTTTTCACCCATAGTATAGCCGGTCAGCAAGGGGAGCGGTTTTTGTGGCAACTTCACTTTAGCCGAGCGAGACGGCGTCTTGATTAAAGTCCCCAGCCAATATAATAATAATAAGAAGAAGAATAGTAATGATGATAATATGAAGCTAAATTCTAAAGCTAATGGGGCTACAACAGTTGGTTAAATCCCTAATCAATGAAAATAGGACACAAACTTTATGCCATCACAGTGCACATCATCGTCACTTTCACTCTCACTCAAACAAACAAACTTTCAGTCACCCACCAGCTCCAGCGTTAGCGGCGGGGGCGGGCGTAGTGGCGGCCCCACCCTCAGCGGCGGCTGCAGGAGCCTCAGCGGCAGGTGCAGGTGTTGCAAAGGTATCTGAGGTTCACACAAACCCCAGCAGAGGACAGAAACACCCAGAGAAGGAGAGAAAAGAAACCAGGACCGAGAGAAAAACAGAGTCAAACAGTGCAAGGAAGAAGAAAAAGAAAATCAAGACTCATCATCAAGCATTGAAACGAGACATCAATGACTGACAGGTGAATGAACGAATGGGAATACAGACAGGAGGCACTACAGCAAGGATTAATCTACTGCACAGAGAGCAGAATAAGCTTGAAAATCTACCAGTGTTACAGCTGTCGTCTGTAACTGTAGCCATGTGACAGGTTTGGACAGAATTGCTTTTCGCCAAGGTCAAAGAAAAGCATGACTGCCAATCAAGCAAGATGCATGTGAGAATGAGTGCAGCGGTATGTTCAGGCTGAATGTTTTACTGAGCTTATATAATAATAATTATGTGGAAATTTCAAAGTGTGTGAGTAGTGGGTGGAAAGATGTTGTGTTAGTGTGCATGTATGAAACAAAAAAAAGTGTTTCTTAATATTTTCATCCTGTTGTATGAAGCCTCAGAGGAATCATTGTAAAGAAGAAAATTATCAAAACACAACTCATTTAAGGAAACGTTATTCCATCATTACTTTAATCCTTGTATTATTTGGGTGGATAAGCATTTCATTTTAGTTCCATTTTAGCCAACAACCCTTTAGTTTCATGTCACATTTAATCTGTCACTTTTCATGGGAAGCTGTGTTAATATTAGTCATTTCAGCCAAGTACATTCTTCTGTTGAAAAAAAGATAAGCTCATACTAGCTTTGGTCAGTTTGTGGGATTGTTTAGTTGGTTGTTCTACAGCTACAAGTCTTGACAGACATGCAACAAATGGTGTGTGTGTGTGTGTGTGTGTGTGTGTGTGTGTGTGGTTTTAATATCATTAGCCTTAAGCTGGCTGAAAATTTCCATTAAATTTTAGAAACTTTGCATGGGACTTTTAGCTTGGGAAGACTGAAATTTTTCAGGGTTTTGTGGCCCTCAACTTGATTTTCTTTTTTTTTTAATGACCTAAAACAACAACATTGAATGCAAACTCAACTGTGTAGCAAAATTCACATGTGCAAACAGTTCCAAGCACATTTGATCATCATCAATCACTACTTCACTCTCCTACAGTTATTTTAGATTGCTGTAATCATCGGCTTAAAAAACTGTTTGAGCTTTTGCCTTCTAGTCGTCATTTTAGGGCTCATAGGAGGACAACATAAAATATTTCAGGTCTCTTCTATCCCCTGCGCAATTCACTCACTTAAAGGCAATCAGCTCTCCAGTTGCTCATGTTTCTACTACAGGGAGCATGAAACTAAGCAAAATATTAAATGTGACATGGGAGTGGGTATGTTGTGGCAAAAAGTAAAAGGCAGATTAAGCTTGTAATGAGTTGCGTTCTTGATATTTTGCTGTCTATGTTTCATTTATTTGAGTTAATAGTAAAATGGCTGAACTAAGGAGTTGATATCCAAAAGTATGAGCATGTGCATTACTGAGACTTCACTGTGACTGAAAATGCAACATTGTCAGCAGTGTGCAGACAACATCAGTGAAGTTCCCTCTAAAATACTTTGTGTTTCAGCATGCAGTCACTTTTGTATTGTCATATTGTGCGATGGTTTTTTCGGGTTGAGCTTCTCAGAGTGATTCTTTCGCAGAGAATTTTCTGGAAGCTCACTGACCTCCCAACAGATCCATATTGGCCGCACCGGGGGAAGTAGCGGCTGCTGTGCTAGTGGGAGGAGCTAGAGAGACTCCGGCTTCTGCCGCTGCAGGAGTGGGCGTCGCTGCAGGGGAGGGGGCGGGCTCTGCTGTGAGGGTGGGTTCAGATAGCAAGGAATCGCCCATTTCTTCGAGCACCAATAGGGTGTTCGAAAAACCCCAAAGAAAGGCACCAGAAAATAACCCAAAGGAGCAACCAAAATAACCAATGGAGTCCCCGTTACAACAGGGAACAAAACAAGCCAAAACAAAAAGTCCAGTTCAAATCAAACCCGGTTAAGAAATTTTGTAATCAACCAACCAAATAAAACCCATTTGTAACCAAATATAAAAGGTGGAATTATCAAACAACATCCATTCATAAGAAATAAAACAACCAACAAAAACAGCCCCCATTATAAACCAAAAACAGACAATGAAGTATGTGGAGGGAAGGGAGAGAGAAGGCAGAGAGAAACAAAGACACTACTCAGACTAAAGAAAACAACCTGAGGAGACAAACAGGAAGGTAACCACAAGACATTTTTACCTCAAACTCTACATTTAATTTAGAGGAAAACACCTCCAGGTCACATACAGTTCAGATTAGAGAAAGTACACAGAGGTTTCCCTAAAGAGGATTTAAGACTACTGAACACTGGTGGAACTAAAGGATTAACAGGTATATGAAGAGAAGAGTGAAACTCACCCGATCCCAGGAGATCTACAGACAAAATAAAAAGGGAGGGGAAAGATTATGCTATTTTACATGTCAGGGCTTTTTCTTTTTATTGTAATACAATGGAAAGTGATGGAAATCTTACCTCCCCAAGACGTGGGGGCAGCTGATGCTGCTCCTGAGGGACCCGAAGAGGAGAGAGGATCCAGGTCCAACAAGGAACTGAAAGCAGAAATAATATAAGTTCATTTACAAGCCACATTACTTCAGTTTGGGATCAAGGCTTTTTGTGCTGTTAATGGCGACGTCATTTTTACAGTTTGTGGCTGAATGTAAATGTTTGTCATTGCCTGACATGAGTTAATGGGCCTTGAAGTATATTGCTTTATCTTGAGGGGAGGCTCAGTTTCATTATCTCATTGCTTCCCTAACTGGAGACTAATGTAGAAATGTTGGAGTAAATATTGTAGGGTAATTGCTGTTGTGTGAATATGGTCTTTGGAGAAAATAAGAGGTCATTATGTCTGTCCATGTGAACTTCTGATGAATGAAATAGTCAAACCTATTCAATAGTTTAGTTAAAGAGACTAAGAGTGGTCAAAACCAGATGACAAAGATTCAAGAAATCCCTTTCACCATGCTTTGTCTCATCTCTTGTAATGTCTGGGAACACTGTTGTAAGAAAAAGCTGCACTTAGTTTGCTTCATGCTGACATTTACTAATAAAATACAGAAAACAGCTGAGGTTGATATGAATATAAATAAGGATTTCAAAGTTAAAATCACCCGTTTTAGGATAAATCCTGACTCAGTAAATGACTCATAACTAAAAGATAAGCTACAAACAGTGTTACTTGAGTTAATTCCCTTAGTCCATTCATTATACGAATGACTCAGTTTTTTTTTAATATAGCATCAAATCACAACACACATAATCTCAAGATGCTTTTTAAAGAGCAGGTCTGTGCTCTTGCATTAGCAAAGACCAAATATCAAAACAAGATGATAAGGAGGCTCATTTAATCTCAATCCACCATTAAAAGAGCATTACGCAACATTTAGCAAATTACAACAGCTGTTTTTTCATTACACCTAGAATTGTGCAAAACCTAAATATTGCAATAAAAGTGGTAAAAGCTACACCAAAATTTCAAAAAACTTTTTAACGCTCTTATAAGTCATTTATAATGTCACCAGACACCCTACAGTTATATCATCAACTACAGGCCTGTCATGTATACTACGGCATTTTCTCGACTCATGTGTCATACAACTCAAACAAATACAATGAGTGCATAGAAATGGCTGCAACACAATGAGAAGAGGAAAGTCTCTGTTTACAGGCAGAAACCTCGAGCAGAACCAGACACATGCAAAACAGAAATCTGCTCCAACAGTCTGTGATTGACTCAAATGTCAAAGCAGCAGGGAAAACTCAGCAGAACATGGCAGGTGTTTCCTCTTGGGGCCATGATTTTATTTATGAATAAATCCAATTCAGTCATGAAAATGTCTGGAGCACATGGTGGCTTGTGTTACCTTCCAACCAGACTGGTGCATCAAGCAAACTTAAATGGATGGATTAAAAAAATGAAGCTCTTACTCTTCAGCTGGCTCTGGAGCAGCAGCAGCAGCAGCAGCTTCTCCGGGAGGCGGCTGCAGTGTGGGAACAGCGTTTGAAGATTTGGCTGGAGTTGATGTTGGAGAAACATTGTTTGTTGGAGAGCCCTGAAAGATTGAACAGGAAACCCCCTTTTTCAGAAGTGCAACAGTCACAAAGAGGTGGATGAAGCTCTGAGCTGTTTGAATGTGACTCTTACCTTTGTTGGAGACCTGAAAAAAGAAGAAAGAAGAAGTCATTAGTACTCTTAATTTAGAGGAGACAAATTTAAATTTACTCAACAACTGTGTTTTAAGCAGTGAACAGAAGTACCAGTGCAGATTGCATTATATGTGATCATATGAAGAGTCAAATTCCAGAGAAGAAGCTCTCATTTAAACCAATAAACCTGATTTGGTCTCATGATGAATTTAACCCTTCATATACTGATCCACATCGCATGTCTTGGTACAATAATACACATGGTATGACATGTGTGTTACACATCACTACACACATTCAAACACATAAACCCAGTTAGATTTTGGAGCTTATTCACATGGAGAAACCATCGTAGTGTGACCCACATGCGAATAATGTGTACAATTACCTGGCGAGGGAATGACAACAGCTATCTAAGAGTTTAGTAAAAGCTCTAAAACACACAGTATATGCTCACCCTTCACTGGTGATTCCAAATGAACATAAAGGGGATAAAAGAGAGGAAGGGTTAAAGGAAATTATAGAAATAAAACAGTTGATCAACCTGACACAAATATTCCCCTCCAAAGGAAAGACCTCAGTTGTGAGATAAAACAGGGAGTTTCTCAGAGCTCATTTTTTTTGTTCTCCTGGTCTCATGTGACAGTAAATCTTCAGTTGTTTGCAGCAGTGGCGTGCACAGACTTTTTGAGGTACAAGGGCGAAAATAAAAGGCAAGTACAGCGTGTGTTTTGGCTCCCAACAAGACATTTAAGTTAGCATAGAAGAAGATGAATTAGTGTGCTTTCACTACCAAGAAGGAAATTTCGCAAGTTTTGGCTGTTGACAGAATACTCTTGTGCGCTTTGGCTTCCAAGAAGACACTTAAGTGTGTGTTTTGGCTCCCAAGAAGCGACCTAAGCACGCATTTTGGCCCCCAAAAAGATACTCTAGTGTGTTTTGGCTCTCAAGAAGGCACTTAAGCATGGGTTTTGGCCACCAAGAGGTTACTCTTGTGTGGTTTTGCCCCGGTGAAAGCACTTCATGTGTTTTGGCTCTTTAGAGGGAACTTTTGCAAGTTTTGGGTCCTAAGGGTGCGCTTAAGCGTGTTTGATTATATGTTTGGGATCCAAAAAAGCCACTTTTGGCTCCTGAAAGGGCTTTTCAGTGTGTTTTGGTTCACGAGAGCATTTGTGCACATTTGGCTCCCTAGAGGAGGGTACTCTTATGTGTTTTGGCGCTGGAGAGGGCACTTGAGCACATGTATTCGCCCCTAAGGAGCTACTTTGGTGTGTGTATTGGTCCCCAGGGGGGCTCTTTAGCATGTTTCAACAAGCCAAAGATTTTCGTGTGTTTTTGCCAGCTGGGTAGGCATTTTGGCTCCCAAGAGGGCACTTTAGCATGCGTTTTTTAATAATTACGTCACGGGAGGAGAGGGTGATTGCCCCCATTGCTCCCCCCTGTGCACACCACTGGTTTACGACGTACAGAGAGTTAAAAGGAACCAAAAAGAGAAAAAAAAGGAGTGGTCATCCAACTCTCCCTTACCCCTTCTTTCCACCCTTTACATCCTCCAGACCGTTCATGTGTGTTTCCAGACTCTCCAGGATGCTGCTGGGAGCCTGACAAGAGGAAAAAAAAACAAAGATTTCAGTAAATTTCCCTTTTCACCGATCTCCTCCATCTCAATGACCATGTTTTCGCTCTCAATTATCAAAGAGAGAGAGAGAGGATAAACTGAGAGTGACACAGCTTAGAAGATCTCACTTCAACACCATCATTCATGTTCTGATGCAATCACACAGGATTTGTATGTTCATTGAAAAAAATCAAACATGCCAACACTTCATCCTGTCAACAGGCACTCAGCAAGGACACCCTGTGGTTACCGGGTCCTCGAGAGGAGTAAAAGGACAATCTTCATCATCTGAGTCTGCTAGATCAACCACTACCCCCGGGTGGAGACACTGGGCAGGCGGGAGGAGATGATGGTAGGTGAGTCATTGGTCAGTGTGTGTGAGAGTGTGTGTGTGTGAAGCTGGATGGCATCCTTCTGTAATAGAAATGTAAGAGCTACAATGTGTGTTTACTCACATAGTTGATATCAGGAATGTCGTTTTTGTCAACTCCAACCGTCTGTAAAAAAAAAAAACACGAGTTGATATCAGCTTAACGACACTTCAGTCTTTAAACTCCCATGACATACATGATGAGAGGGCAAAGTATCAAGCTGCTATATATATTATAAATATCCTAAAGTTGATCTGTTTAAGGTCCCTTACCTCAGCCAGCTTCATGAATTCTCCGATCTTTGTCACCCTAGTCAAAAACCTCTTGTAGATCTCCAAGGCCTCCTTACAGTCACTCTTCTTCATCTTGAAATATTTCTCTATAAAAGCAAAATGTTTTCAGGTTCACACCCATACTGTGGCCCTGTGAGCTCACAACACTGCAACTTAAGAAAACAGATGCAAAAAGGCCCCCCAAAAAAGCAATTTATGAAAACATCTTCATCAATTTGACAAGGGTGCGGCATTTAGAAAAACGCGCTGCAAATAGACTGCAACACAACAGAAGTGTTTCCAGAGGACACTTAAAAGTGATGCACATGTCAAATAAATCCAAAACACTTTAATTTTTATCTTACAATTTTACAAAGGAGTATTAGGGCCACTTAAATAAAGAAAAAAAAATCATAAATGGCTAATTTGCAAGTTTAACAGTGGCAAATTTGTCACTTTTATGGTCAGAAGTCCCAAATGTTAGGATGATGCAGAGTGTAATTGCCTCTAATTATTATTCATATTATGAAGATGTCTTCATAATTTGCTTGTGTTTTCTTTTTGCATGTGTTTTCTTGAATTTCAGTGCTGTGAGCTCTCAGAGCTACCGTACATTCAGCCAAATTGATGTTTTCTTTCCTATGATATGATTTTCTTGCGCTCCACTCACCTAATAAGTTGATGATCCCATCATTGTAGGATGCAAATAGTTTGACCAGGTCCTTGAAGAGCAGCAAAAATGCAGCATTGATGATCCCGTTGTTCAGTTCCTTCGGGTGAACCTAAGAGGAGACAGTAAGAAGAAAGGTGTCAAACTCTTCTATGTCTCATGTTTCTGTAAAGACAGTAAAGGAGTCGAGCCAACGTCTGACTTACATCAAACTCCAGGAGTGTGTCAATCTGAGTCTGCAGGACAGGCATGCCTTTCAACAGCTTCTCAGTGGTCATAGTCCTCATCACACCCTCAGCACTGGAACAACACAACAGGGTAAAAAAGTTAAAATCATACTTTTCATAGGAGATGGGGATATGAGAAATCTCAGTGCCTCTCACACGCTGCAGGTTTGACTCACCCCTTCTTGACTCTGGTGAAATCAAAAGCCATCTGGCGGTACGCGAAGGCTTTCTCGTTCAGGTATCGTCCATATCGTCTGATGAATGTCGACATGTCATAACCTTAAAAAAAGAGTTCAAGACAACACACAGGGCTCAGAGTCATGGAAAATCAAAACGCAAATCTTTACCCGTTACAGTTTCATTGAATCTATTGTTTTTCCTCCTCCCACTTGAAGTTAAAATACAGATCCCGTGAATGGTTTTTTTTTTGTAAGCTGACTCTGATATCGTCTCATAACACAGTCTGAAGAACTGAAGCTCTGAAAATCTATAACAGACTAACTATATTGTGTGAAACTTCCTTCTAATGCAGAAATGATGCAGGTTTATCAAACATGACTGAAATTTCCCTTCTGGGATAAATAAAGAATTTTTATGTCATTTCATTTCATAGCTCAAGTCCAAAATGGGAAGTAGCAATACAGTAAAAATGAAGGAAAAAAAGGTGAAACAATTGCACCGACAACAAACATACTGAAAATGCAATGATGCAAAGTCAAAAACACGCAAAGGCAGAACGAAACTGCAAAAAAAGGGAAAATCAAGACTTTTTCATTCAGCAACTCGAGGCCTGAGCGCCACGATTAACTGTAACAATAAAAACATGTAGAAAAGTCAAAATCATGAAAAGGTAGGTCATAATTATGTGAAAGACTGAATTATGAGAGGGGTACATTTATGTAATAAAAAATTGCTATGAGGGGAGAAAAAAAATGCGAAAATGAAGAGGAAAAATAGATGAAATTTGAGATATAAAACGAAAAGAATTACAATATAGTAAGTCAGATGAATAAAAAGAAAGCTGACACTGATTTCTGAATTCTTATTCTCTTTTTCACATTTTTTGATAAAAAACTTTTGTGTTCCTTGCCATAATTTTGCATTTCTTTGCAATATTTTCTTCTCTCTTGTTCCTTCTGAGACGTATTTTTGTGTGTGCTCTGTGCAGATGAATGGATCAGCTTATTGAATTTTACTTTCAGTGTTGGCGAAAGAGGTAAAGCAAAAGTAATGCAAGGGGACTCGAGGATCATGGTGCAGAAGTCTTCCTAAAAAAAACCTCACTGTGACCCTTAGGGCGGAGGCAATAATCTCGTTTTTTTTTTTTTTTAGATTTAAACATTTATACCTTCAACTTGAACTTGAAATAATGGAAACATTTTTTTGGCTTTCCTCCCAAACAGTTTTTGTATTTCCAGTGGCTCTTTTTCTCTTCCATACAGGACACATTCATCCTTAGCTTATAATAAAATCTGGTTGAAAGAACACAACATGATATTGTTTTACTTTCCCTCAGCGTTGGAAGTTGGATTCAACTTGTTCAAATTCACTTTTCCTCCTCACTTTAAACATGCTAAAAAGATTTCCAGCAAATTCCAAATGAAAGAAAGAGAGTGGAGTTAAACACGATGTGATAGCATTTTGAAACAGAAATGCTAGCATCTGTTTGCATGCATGTGTGGGTGTTTACAAGTGTGCACAAAATTACATGGGTGATCATATCCAGCAGCTCTTATTTGCCAGATGGCTCCCTTCCTGTTTCCTTTTATTTATTTATTTTCTTCTTTTTTGCATCACCAAACACTGAGGTAGGAAGTGATTTAGCTCTCTGCCTTCAAAGATAAAAATCAGACGGAGGTTTCTCACCGTGGGAGCCGGTTTTGTCAATAAAGTTGCTGAGGTTGAACAGGGAGGTCCTGGAAGCCAAATACTGAATAAACCTCTGTGGAAAGAAGAGAAAACACATTAAATATTACACCTATGAGAGCGTGGAAGGTAATAAATCAGTTTGAAGGGGAAAAAAATACAACAACAAACTGAAAACGTCTCCAGTGTGTTCTTGACTTGTTGTACAGAGCATGTGGATACAATGTCATTTTTCTTATTCTGGAACTGAATGACTTGAATCTAATGTTGGTTCTTTAGAAATATTGCAGTGTTTAAAGTACTAAATGTTTTATTTAATCACCTGTCTTTCAGTAGTAATGGTCATGTTTGATTCAAGAGGTTGTTTTACATTTCCACCCTTAAACACAAACTAAAGACAAACAGTTTTGTATCGAGGAATGAAAATGTGGAATGATCTTCTATCAGACATTACCAGTCTTTAAAAGAAAACTGTTTTTAAAATAAGACTTAAGAAATATTTAGTGTTGCGGAGACCCCGTACACTGTAATATCTATGTTCGACAAATAGAGTAGAGTTGCAATGTAAAGGTCGTGTACGTATGTATCTGTGGCCGTTTTCTCTTGTATGTCAGAGTTTAGTCAGACTCTGTGTTTTAACTAGGAAAATAATTATGAGATTTCTCCAACTATGTATGCATTTTATTGATTGCCTGGATGTAATATGGATACTTGAGAGATAACCTTTGGACTTGAAACAGGTTCATTTTGGTGTTACTTGATTTTTACCTCACTTGTTATTGTGTTATATACTTCTAATTTTTCTTTGTTCTATCTTGGAGATCCAAAGAAATAAATAAATAAATAAATAAATGAATGTACTGTATGTAATCAAGTGCGTTGGCTCTTCCTTGGTCCTGCTCGCTTACCTCGTTGCCGTGGACACACATGTGATGAGTGGTGACGAGGGCTTTGAAGACGACCACCCAGCTGGCGTTGGTGGCTCGTTCGAACAGCGTGTCAGCCATCTGAGGGATGTTCACATTGGTGGTGTTGGTGGCTGACACAAGGTCTGCAACACAAAAACAAAACAACATCATTCAAAGGGCCATACTTTCATTCATTACTTTAAACGCTGGAGGTGACAATGCTGGAGGTTCAGACTCAACATGGGCAGATTCTGGAGCAGTTACATATTCAAGGCCAATCAGAAGGATGGGGGTTGTGGAGCGGATGCCTTAAAGAGACAGCAGCTAAAGCCTGACTCACTCTACAGGATTCTCAGCCCAATTTCTCCCCCAATTGTCTTCTAGTTTGTGCAGGTGATGGATCAATCTTTAACTCCCTGATCAGGTTGCAGATTCGTTGAAGCCGCCCTGATAATTTTCAGACATGGTTGACATTTATCGGGATTATTCTCTTAAGATGACTAAAGCCAATCAGAGAGAGCCGCCAACACAAAAAGATGGTAAGATAGACATTGAAACAAGCAAGACAGTCATCATGAGTGATGTGGCACTCAGTGTGTTCATATACAGTTGTGCCCAAAAGTTTACACCCCCACCAGCAGAATTTTCTGATTTTTTTGGCCTTTTCTCAGAAAATATGAATGATAACACAAAACTATTTCTGTCACTCATGGTTAAAGGTTGAGTGAAGACATTTATTTACACACAACTGTGTTTACTCTTTTTAAATCATAATGACAACAGAAACTTCAAAAATGACCCTGTTCATTTTTTTATACACCCACTGATTACAAGTAAATAGATCACAGGTGAGGATGGTTACCTTTAGGACACATTCAAACACATTTGTGTTCACTTTTGTGCATTTATCAGGACAAAACCACCAGAGTTGTGTAAACTTCTTAACAGGGTCATTTTTGAAGTTTCTGTTGTCATTATGATTTAAAAAGTTTAAACTTTTTTTTTTCAATAAATGTCTTCACCCAACCACTAACCATGAGTGATATAAAGGATTTTGTGTTATCATTCATATTTTCTGAGAAAAGGCCAAAAAAATTAGAAATTCTGCTGGAGGGTGTAAACTTTTGGGCACAACTGTATCGTCTAAAAGTTGTTACCGCAGAGTTTTGGCTGTAGTTAAAGGAGTTCAGTCATGTCCTCATGTTTGTTAAAAAAGAAAAAATGACATAAAATGCTGCTGTTTTTTGCTATTGTATTAATTGGGCTTTAAGTATGGATAGAAGATGCCAAAATATGCATCGCAAAGCTGTTGTTTACCTTCGTTGTCAAGCTGCCCGACATCAAGCTGCTGTAACTCTTTAATGAAAACGTTTTTAAGTTTTTTCTTTTAGAGAGCCTGCTGTGGCACCTATGTTAGTATAAAATGTTGGTAAATAATGTTAATTATATGAGCAGGATTACATGGTGCGTTGCTCTCTCTGGTTGAGTCTAGTCCAATAATCTTGATAAATCCTGTCGTGTGTGTCGGTCAGTATTTTCAAATCTTGTTAGTCTGTGCATATTTAAGATTTAAAGTGAGTTAATCGGTTAAGATTAGATATCCGCGCCTGTCCAAACCCATCCACATTCAAAACACATCTTCTTAAAAGTGCTTTTAATGTCTAACTGCTTTTAAATGTATCTCATGGTTTTGTTTTGTCTTGTTTTTCTTTGATACAGGTTTTTATGACTGTTATTATTTCTGTGTTGTTTTACCTGATGTTTTTATTGTCTGTGAAGCATCTTTAAGTGTTCAGAAAAACGCTCCATAAATAAAATGTAATATTATTATTATTGAGATTCTCCTTGATACAACCGGATTTCAGAATCTTATGAGACTTTTAAAATCTTGTGGTGTAAGTCAGGCTTTAAACAAAGTGTCTCAAACAGAGGCTGAAATAAAGTGAGCAGACACAGTGAGAAAGCTTCCACAGAGGTACCAAAGGGACGCTTTAAAGCCTAAAAAATACCTCTTCTTTAATAAAGTAAAAGCCTAAAGCTCTTGTTTGAAGAGGTCAGTCAAGGTTGGTATGCCGACACAGTTTGAACAACTCTGATTAAACTTTGATTAAGTTCACTGCAGAGCTTCTCTAGACACTCAGGAGAATAATAAGGCAGGAGGAAGACCTGTACACACACACACACACACACACACACACAAAAGGAGAATAATGCTTCGTCAGCTCTCCTCCTGTGGAGCCAGTTCAGACCCTCAGACAGTCGTCTCCTGCAGAGAATGTGCAGAACATCATATCAGCACAAAGCTGGACTGAAACAGCAAACAGAAGCAGTTATGTTTAACAGCTCCCACTTTTCTACATGACAGCAATTCATGATTTATGAATGATGATTTTTCAGAACAGGGAGGGTGAAAAACATGAAAGAAACAAAGAAAACAGCAGCGAACATCATCAAAACCCAAACTAAAAAAGCAGCATCTGTTTATCTCTGACAAAACAGTCACATATTCTCGTCGCCTGCTGCTTCACTTCAATTCTGAAGTTTTTTAACCATCTGTCAGTCTCTGTCGTTTCAATCATTGTTGCTGCTTCTCGATGAATCAGCTGCTAAATGAATTAATAAATACATAACAGTAAAAATCCAACCATAGTGAAATCAACACATTAGAGCCTCTGACAGCTCCACTTCTGTTCTTGGGCGTTTTCTTTGCAGATAATGTCACAGTATTTGACAAATGTTTTATTATTGTGGTCGGGTTTCAGCACTCATGTACAGAACGTGACCCTTGGTTTGTAACGAAGCAAAGTAGCATCCTGTTGGGTCCTGAGTTGGACAATTTTTACTTTTACAAAACATCCCACCAATGAAACTCAGACAACATGCTCTCAATCTCAACTGAATCTCCTCTTAAGCCTCTTGAACATGCACCAACTTAAATCAAACGTCCTGCAGATTATATAAACTTAAATATTATTGGAGACAATGTGGTTCAAACGTGGCAAATCACTCTCATGTCTTCTGGAGCTTCCCTAAACTGAGTTTGATTCGAAAGGAAGCAAAACACTTGAAAAAATAAACAACACTCAAATACCTTTAAATTTTTATGGGTCTTTATCTAGGTAACATCGTTTCCATAAAAGAGAAGAGTGAGAAAATATTATTGCAGGCCCTGGCAGCCAGTAAAAAGTCCACTACTCATAAATGGTTGAATCCACTACCACCTACAACAGATAATTGGTTCGGAATAATACTGAAAATATACCCTGGGAACTCAAGAAGATGATTTTTTTTCTTACCTGGAATAAGTGGATTGAATTTATGACCTCATTAAGAGCAGACTTTGTATGACTCCACCATCATCTACGTCCCTTTACCCTCCTTAATGACATAATTTTCCCTTTCTTCATTTGTTCTTAGTTAAGTTACTGATATGTGACACGCAAACATATGTGGATATTAAATGAATGTTTTTAATATAAACAGTGGTGATGAATTTGCAAAATGTTATAAATGTGGGAAGGGGCAGAGTGAAATACACAGTTGTGCCTAAAAGTTTACACCCTTCGGCAGAATTTCTGATTTTTTTTGGCCTTTTCTCAGAAAATATGAATGAGAACACAAAATCCTTTCTATCACTCATGGTTAGAGGTTGGGTGAAGACATTCATTGAAAAAAAAATAGTTTGCACTTTTTAAATTATATTGACAACAGAAACTTCAAAAATGACCCTGTTAAGAAGTTTAAACAACTCTGGTGGTTATGGCCTGATAAATGCACAAAAGTGAACACAAATGTGTTTGAATGTCTACTAAAGGTAACCATCCTCACCTGAGATCTATTTGCTTGTAATCAGTGTGTGTGTATAAAAAAATGAACAGGGTCATTTTTGAAGTTTCTGTTGTCATTATGATTTAAAAAGAGTAAACACAGTTGTTTGTTCATAAATGTCTGGAATAGAAAATGTCAGAATTAGAAATTCTGCTGGAGGGGGTGTAAACTTTTAGGCACAACTGTATCAAAAACTTGAAAAGTACTATGAATAAGAATGATTTAATTGCATATCAAAGAAACTGTCTTTTCCAACAAAAAAAGAATTATATGTAGAAAAGTTAAATATTATTGCACTGGTTATTTTCTGAGGAGAAAGACAGAAAACTAATAAAACAGATTGATGCAGAATGAAGTGAGAGGAAGATGATTTGGTCTTTTAGGACAGTCATTCTGAAGAGGGAGGGGTAATACTTCGCTAATGCAGAACATCATAAAGTGTTTGCCAACTATGTCATTAGAGGACATCCACAAATGGTGCAAATACACAAGTAAAGATCCAGATAACAGATTGATACAAACACATGAGCGCCATCATGTATTTTCTTTTATATTTTTGCAATCGAAAATGTAACTTGGCCTGCAAAAGTCTCTCGTCCTGCTGACATTGACGGCTGGAATAAGGACAGTGCTGTGTGTATCTGTACGGAGAGCAGAGAGTGCTGCAGCAGATACAGACAGGCCCGTCCGATAATGGACAGAGAGGAAGGCTATTATATCGAGCCGGCCTTGGCTTTGCCTTGAAGAGTTAGATACCAAACTGACAGTGAAGTGATGATGAAGAAGGGGCGGGGTTGAAAAAGAAAGACGCTCCAGGAAACATGAGCGTGGTTCGGAGCAGAGATGGTGTTTACAGTCGTGTCAGGGCAGCAGGAGACTCAGCAGAGGGGTTGGGGGTTAGTGGGGTTACGGTGGGAGTTGTAAACAGATTATAACTAATCACTAGTGCTGGTCTGTCTATGCCCATCCCCCCATATACACACAAACACAAACACACACCTGTTCCACTCTATTATCAGCTTTTTATCACCAGCTTTAAACAGAATCGACACCATCAGCTATAACAGCCAAATCAAAAAAAGTCTAATAACTTGTAGCTGTTGAAGTTGTGCTGCTTCCTCTGATCTCTGAGTTACTAATTATGTTCCTGTCTCTCAGTTTAGCTGTTCCAGATAAAAACAGTCTCACTGTGACATCTTTAATCACGTCTGATGTTTCTGCGCTTCATGGCGGCTCTGCTGTTTCCCACTATGGCACCGAAACGTTTAGATAGAAATCAGTTTTCACCGGATTAGTAAAGCTTCATTTTTCGCTGTTCTTCTTTGTGAAATGGCTGAAGACTTACACTCCCCTGAGGCCTTTTTCATATGACACACATAGTGACATGGTCCACAATGGCTGAATTATGGTTATGCAACAATATCATGCCACTGGCAAAGCTACAAGATGGTACACCTATCAGCTACATGTGCACAGTGCATGTTCTCAGACTTTCAGCTCAGATTACCCTGTAATAACAGTGTGTGTGCTTATTAATTACATCTGTTTACCGGTGTTTAATGTGTTTTCCATATCCCATCATGTTATCAGTGTTTCCTGTTGCTGTATCATTACAGGAAACAAACACACATTGGCATCCGTGTGTATGTGTGTACGTCTAATGAGGATTGGCAGGGCTAAATAAAGACTCTTACGGTAATCCACGGCCCACACTTCTAATAGTGAGCTGTGAGTGGGGCCCCATGCTGTGCTGGTGTGTATGTTTGTGCATGACACTGTGGGTTTTTTAGTCCTTGACTGGGTCGATCTGCTTTCATGGTGTTTTGTGATTACACTTGTTAGCATCAAACTGATGTGTTGATTCAGTCACAAAATTTAATTCTATTTTCTTGATACTGAAACTGCAACACTAATTTACATCCTATCTGTGTATCTGTTTTATTAATTACATTAGGTTACTCCATCCTGATCAGTTAGTTGTCATTTTGAACACTTAGACAGATGTAGGCTTTAAAGACTTTAACTTTGCATCTATGATGTGTTCTGGGTTGTGGGATCATTAGCAGGATGTTAACATGAGACAAATGGGCAAAGCTTTACCCTGAGACTTAAATAGATCAGGGGAGGCTAGATAAACTGTAGCATGTATGAGTAAATGAGTTACCCTGTAATTTCATAAAATCAAGACTTTATTGTGAGCGGTGAAACATTTCTAGTTTATACAAAACAGCATCATATTGTTAAAATTACCAGGATTCCACTGTTTTTAACAGTATAATTTTGCAGTTTAATGTAACAATACCTGTAAAAACTGCTGTGACACTAGACTGCACAGCATTTAACCCCTGTTTCACAATAAAGCACTGAAATCAAAATCCACTGTAATATCACAACATGTTACTGTGAATTTTGAATTTGTTGAATGGACTTCTGGGTACTTTATTAACGGCAGGTGCCATCAAAACTGAGTGCTGAAAAAGTGTACGTTCTTCTGACTTTTATCAGCCAAACATTGATGTGGCTGAGGCTTAAGTTTCAGCAACCTTCCTGTCTCATACATTCAAAGTATGAACATCTCAATGTCATGATTAGAGAAAAAACAAAAAAAACATGCCAATGCAATTCAGAAAACACATACAAGCACCAAAACAGTCATGTTTCTGATTGGTGTTGCGCCACAGTCTCTCCGATTCAAGTGCATGAGGAGGAAGAGTTAGTCAAGGGCTAGCTAGAGGACATGAAGAGCAGAACCGCCAGTTTGTCATGTTTCCATGGAGTTAATGCTAACTGGTGCAGGTCTATGGGCCTAATGGGGATGGTGTCTCACTATATCTCTCTTTTACTTACTGGCTGAGTTCTTCTCCCTAACGATGAGAGTTTGCAGAACATTTGACCATGCACTTCTCTCCTCGTCCATTCAATGTTTACATTAGTGTGTCTCCAATATGCAAGATTATATGCAGCAAGATGAGACATTTAGTTAGAAAATAAAAGGCGCCTAGATGTATGAAGAAATACTTTCACCACAGGGTTTCATTCCCATTATACTTCATTTTTTAAAACTTTGACCTATGCCACATTTAGAGACACTTCCCATCTGTTGGTGATAAACCTTAACGCTAAATGCCAACTTAAAAACTTAATTTCCTGTGCAAAGACCAAGTTTACTTTTGATACCTTTTAGGTTTTATTTATCCCAAAAAGCAAGAAAAACTAAAAATTGCACACTAGACAGAAGCTCAGGTCAGAGATGAGTGCACGGTCAGATGTGATTTAAAGATGTCATCCCCACAAACAAATGTTGAAAAACTAACATATGGGCCTAAACAACACATTTTATGATAAAAAAAATTCTGACTCCACTACAAAGCAAAATGTTTCTTTTTTGCTTGTGAAGAGACGACAGGCTTAAAACCATAAACAGAAGTGCCACAGACATAAATAGCTTACCGTAGCACTAATAAAACAAAACCAGCCTCTTGGAAGCTAGCACACCAGTATTATATATTAAAATGACAAAAGAGAACAGATCCTGGATTTTAACCTAGAGTTGAATATGCCAAGATTTAAGCTTCACACAATGCTTGATAAGACAAATACAAGCAACTGAAGGTGATTTAATGTAATAACTCATGTGTGTGTGTGGTTAATAGCTTCTTTTTCAGGGAGGTGTAAAGATTTCATGCCCTAAAATAGCAGTACAGTGTGACCTCGGATGAGTTTAAGCTTCATGTGCCAAGTGGACTCGTCTCAACAAACAGGCCTTTGTGACAAACCTCCACTATAATTTTCTCTCTGTCTACCTTATTTACCTTACACTAGTTACACTAACTTTTAAGTGGGAAGTTAAATGTTTCTACTTTATTTGCAGTTAGACCACAGTTATAGTTATTGGATAAATGTCCGCCTTAGAGACTTTTACAAATCCATGCTTATCACTACAGAAATCTGCTTTCATTATGATTGCCTCTGCTCTCCAGAGATAACAGCCTTGTCATTTTCCCTTTTCCTCTCCTTTCTCACTATCTCCTCCTGTCTGTACGCTGCCACCTCCTGACACTTGCAATCTGTCGCCATGACAACTGCACTGCACCACCATAACCATACCAAACACCCTAAGGGTCACAAACTGTCACTGTGCCAGGGGAAGCACATACAAATCATTGACAAATCATCAACTTCTGAATACAACCTAAAAGGAGCTAATTGCCTTCACTTATGCTCTTCACTGATTCTTAGTTGCATTTGGTTACATTTTATCCCCAATGTCAAGCACAAATCATTAAGACACATGAAGATAATCAACCTTTAATTGTGTTTTAACCATTTCTAAAAGAGTTTCAGGTTTTTAGTGGAACTGTTACCAGTTTTGAGGGATAGGAATTTCCTCCAGCAAAGAAACACGTGCAAGAACGGCACAGTGGCCTACATACAAGAGGCTTGTTGGGATGCCCTAGAAATTCTAGGAACAGCACAACCTTGTACACCAAAACCCTCATGGGTTTCATTTCTTGGTGTGTTTTTGAGTTTCCATAGAATCCTCTTCAAAGTCTGTCTACATTTCTTTATGTCTGTGTTGACTGAGGCAAATATCTGTCTCCTGCAGTTAAAAGAAAACGTGATGACACTTTGCTCAACAGCTACATAAGCCAGAGGTTAAAAATACACACAAAAAAGCAAACAGAGGGTGCAGAAACAATGCTCTGTGGTGCATGCTAGCATTAGCATGGTCACCTTTGGCTGTGTAAATAATGCAAGGCAGTCATTGGCTGATTATTAAATTATTCAGCAGGGGAGCGGATCACAAGATATAAGGTCCAAGCCCAAGAAACAGGGACCAAAGGGCCACAGATAATGCTCACACACACACACACACACACACACACACACACACACACACACACATACACACACATGCAGACAGAAGCAGACATCTGCATGCGGTGCCACGAGGCTGCTTTGGTCTGACTCAGTATTTGCGAGAGATGACAGCGATTAATCATGATTTGGCAAAAAGTGGCCCATGCTGTCGTCTGTAAATGTGTCAATGAAGCTGTGAAGTTTGAGTATTTTAATCAGCTATAACTTCTTGGACTGAACTCACCATCATATGGAATCTTTCCATGATTAAAAAGTGGTTTCTACATACTTTAATTTCATGTAAATGTAATAAACTTCACCCAGTATCCTGTAGGACAGGTCTTTAGCAGCTCTATTAGATGTGCAATCTTTCTTTCAAAAAGGAGCCAAACAACGACACATTGGTACCAACATTGGTATCAGTATTCATCAATACTTGAGTAAGATTGGTACTGAAAATTATCAGTATGCTGCTGATTTCCTAAATATATATTTATGTTTCTGTAATTAGGGATGGGTACCTTCCATATTTGACCTGATATGGTACCAGTGCCTGGTGCCTGGGTATCAGTATCAGTGCTCAATGCAACTGACTTTTGGTACTTTTCTGCGTGTTTCTGTGGTAATAAACGTTAATTTGTTTAATAATGAATTCCCCAAATGTTTCAATTTTAACATATTGATTTCTCAATTTATAAAATTTAGCAAATATCAAAACAATATTCAACTGTTTGTACTGTAAAATCCCACTTGTTCACAGATTTCTTGACCATGAAAACCCTTAACTAAAACTAACCACAAGTTAATAAAGTAACTCCAACTACTCAGTGTTTTTTCTGAGTAATGCACAAGTTAAAACCCAGCTCTACCTACTGCACTCTCTCACAATCACATGGACTGTACCTTTTTTGATTTTTCATGAATGGATACTTGGTACTGCTGACATAATTCAGTACGTACTTCTGTACCTATACATGATGGATAATCTACCATAATGTGTAAGTTACATGATCAAAAAGGTATATTTAACCTCTTGAAACCTGAGCTTCTGTCCTGTGTCTAGCTTTTGGAGATAAATAAGACCAAAAAAGTATCAAAACTAAACTTGGTCTTTGCACAGGAAGCTATGTTCTTAGTTATATTAGTTAGCAATTAGTTTTAAGGTTCATCACCAACAGATGACACGGGAAGTGTCTCTAAATGTGGAATAGGTCAAAGTTTTTAAAAATTAAGTATCATGGGTCTGAGAGGCAGAATCGTATTGTCCATATAAGTGGACACTGAGTTTTAAGAGGTCAGTGCAAGAATATAATCGTCATCATCCATGAAAATTCAAATTTGCAACATAGTAGAAAAAAACTCAAGTGAGTCATTAATTTCTGGTTGTTGACTTGAACAGAAACATTATTTTTAGTGGTTGAGTTATCTCACCTCTTTTCTATATGAAAAGCATTGATATTGGTGTTGATATTAGCAAAGCTGGCCCTGTATTTAATCCGTATCAGTTTGATACCAGATTTTGCAGCATGGCACACCACAGCTGTCAGCCCACCTTAAATTATAACCTTTTCTCCCCCATTCTCTGTTTCTCTTCATCATCTTTAGTGAAGGCTGAGACAGAGGGTCACCAGAGGGGTCATCATCGTGGCTACACCAATTCATTATGGCACCACACCCTTTTAAGCTGAGGGGATCTCAATGAGTGGTCATTATGGTGAGATGGCTGCGGTTATGGTGCGCGTGTGTGTGGTGGGATGAGGCTGTATAAAGCTAAAGGCCTTACAGGAAGGAAAAGAGGAAGAAGAACTACACTTACACTCCAGGTGCTTTTTCTTGGGCGCCATCACTTCATGAGTGGTGGCTTTGCACACAGCTCGGGCCATATCTGATCCCGTTAGCTGGTATTGCGCAGCGGCAATGCGATCCGTGAGCGTTTGCCCCGACATTTTCTCTCCCCGTTGAATCGACCACCTCAGGAATGTGTTTCACTTCTCTTCTACTTCTGGGGAGGGATGCGTGAATAAAAAAAAACCCAGCTTCTTCCCTGCGTGATCCCTCAGTGATCTATTCCGTGCGTTCCTCTCCACCGATGGATAGGCCTGTGACCTTCTGTGTGGGCGGAGAAAAAGCGCACAAAATGAGCTCAAATCTACATTATAAACCTTATTCTTGCACCAAATCACGCGGTCACATTCTTAATATACATGGCGACATGAGTAGACTTACGCAAGGTTGTGAATTCCCCTCGGCTTGTCCTATTGGAGCCTCCGACCGTTTCAGTTCAGCACCTTGGACAGCTAATGCCACTCGGTTATGTAACACTCAGCTGGCAATGAAAGCGGTTTTCTCACCCTGCAGCTTTAACCATATATCTTCAATGAAAGATAAATTATAAAAAATATCCAGAAATGTTCTTGCTTAATGTTGAAATTAAAATTAATAATCCCTTAATCGGTCAAAAATCCAATTTGGAGGGCGCATTAGGTTTGGATGTATTTCTCGAGGTCCAAATTCAGCAATGTCCACCTCTGTGGTCAGATTACAGTGTTTCCTCTGCGATATCTCCGTCTCGGCTGTGGAAAAAAAGCAGCTTCAGATGCTGTGCTCCTCTATTTCAGAGAGGAAAATGCGCATCGCTCTCTGGAGGTGTCGCCAACACAGCGCAGCGCAGCTAGGGCAAGAAACGAGGCAGGAAACGACAGGAGGGAATTTCCTTTTTCACCTTCTGTCATCTGTTTATTTATTAGTGGGTTTATCTATACGTCCGTGCAGACCCCCTCCCCCCAGCAGTGCTTGGACATGGTTGGATGGCACACGTTTCGTCCCACGTCTCTTAAAGGGGGAGTCGACACGGGGTCACTGTGCAAAAAAACCCCTCATATCACTATGCAGCAAAGGGTTAATTTACGAGCGTGACTGTAGCATATGCTGCTGCATGCTACAAGGAATATCAAACAGGTCTGCACGCTCAGCATTCAAGGCTTCAAAAAATAAGTAAATGCACAAGTATAGTACTGAAATTTAGGTTATGATTCGTGTAAGGTAAATTTGTCCCAATACATCCTTCACATTTGGACTTGTGTATATTGGAAAAGGTCAATAAATCTTGATTAACACATCTGTTTTCATTTCAAGCCATATTTTCTGAGTCACTTTCGCTAAAAGGTTTAATTTTCTCGGAGATTCTGCTTGGGGCCCTCCTCCCAGAGAAATAGGCTTTTTTTTTTTTTTTTTTTTTTTTTTATTAAACGAGTTTCAAAAATAAATGAGTTATTTTTTTACGTTTCATCATTTTGGTTAAGATTTGCTTTAGTTTGTCCCTCTCACGGCATTAAAAGAATTAAATTAATCTTTTGGAGTCAAACCAAACGCTCACTGACACGTACGGTTTACGTGCTTACGTTCTGTGACGTACGAGGAAATGCAGCCACGTTGACACATGATGCGGAAGAGTGAAAACAGAGCGATTTCATTCACAACTTTCAACCACCAATAATTACACTTTTCACAAGAAATTAAGTGAGTAAAAAAGATTTTCTTTAAATTTGGAGCCAAGTAGAAGTTCGTCGTCTCCGTTAATTTTTTTTCTTCTTGTTTGAGCTGCATGTTTGTGTTAATTCTGTCACTTTGACTCTTGTTTTCACAGGTTTTTCATTCATGATTCATTTTATTGAGTTTATCTCAAAAGTGCAGCTGTAAATAATTGCAGACTTTGCCCCTGACTTATCCCTTAACATGTTGTGAAATCGGTATTCATAGGCGCTGTTTTCCAACCAAAAGAACATTTTAATGCTTCGTTTTATCAGTTTTCAGTTTTAAAAAGGCTGCGATTTTGTTTTTCTGAAAAGTTTAAATTTACTCCCAACCAAACAGCTTAAAATTAAAAGGCTGTAAACTGTGCAAATAATTGTTTAAAAAGAGAGATGTGAGGTATGAAATGATATAAACTGAAAACATTCAATAACACTCACAAAAAAAAACAAAAAAAAAACAAAAAAAAAAACATCTTTAATTCAATTGACTGTGTAAACTGGTTCCATTTAAATCTATTAGGTTGGTTAAAAGCAATAATTTTAGGGTCAACTAACTAACTTAATATTATTGCTTTCAACTAACTCAGTGCATTTAAATGGGACAATATGACAAAGATGTGTTTATTGAAGTCTGTTTTTCTTTCTTTTGTTTGAGTGAAGAACAATATTTGACAACACGGGAGTCAGAAAAAACAGTTGGTCACGAGTAAGTTAAACAAAAGAGTAGAATAAAGTATTCTTTTATTGTTGCCCTACGGGGGAATTTTGTCGTATACAAGAAATACAGACAAATTGCTAGTTACAATAATAAAATAACAATTGTTAATGGAAATTGAAAATTTAGAAATGTAGTTTATGTTCACTTTCAGAAAAGATTAGGAATAATATTGAGTTTGAAGAACATGTGCAGATGACTGTTATTGCTTGTATATTGGAAATACATTGGATGACATGATGGTACAAGTGCGGTTATATCAGTACATTAGGCAGAGCTGATATTGTTAAGTTTTAATGGAGATGAGAGGAATGACCTACAGTAGTGCTCCTTCTTTTGTGAGTGGGTGAGAGGGATGGATGTAATCTTAAGTAGCTTTCTCCTCTTACCCACCTACTCGAGAGTCCAGGAAGCAGGACAGGACTGATCAGTCTGTTCCCCCAGGCCAAGACAAAGAAAAACTAGGACACCAGATAAAAATACCAAAATACCATAAATTGGTAAAGAAGTTAAAACCTTAGAAGGATCAAAGATCTTGCCTGTGATACAGTTTGAGATATAAAATAAGCAGCAAGCAAAATGTGCTCATGTTATGATAGAATGACTGTTACAGGGTTCACTGTGCAGAACATGTTTTCTATTCTCTAATATTTCATTGTTTTCATAGTGTTTTCTCAGTGTTAATGGTCTGATAATGATTTGTTATTTTTCTGTTTGTTTGTTGATGATGTTGATGGTGTGATTCAGGAATGGCCCAGTTTGAGGCGGTATCAAAGCAGTCCAGTCTGCACCCAAAACCTGCAGGATTGGTTTTGCAGTATGGCACCGCTGGTTTTAGGACCAACGCCAAAAACTTGGACCACATCATGTTCAGGATGGGCCTCCTGGCATCTCTTCGCTCGAAAAAGACCAAAGCCACCATCGGAGTTATGGTGACAGCCTCACACAACCCAGAGGTGAGAGGGAACTGCAAAAAGTCTTATGATTTTATTTGTTCAATGAAATTGTTATTCACTTAATGCTCATTTTATTAAACACACGATCCTCTGACTTCTGCATGCCTCTGCCTCTCTTTTTGCATTTGTGCAGGAGGACAATGGAGTGAAACTGATTGATCCAATGGGGGAGATGGTGACACAAACGTGGGAGGGCTACGCCACCCAGCTCGCCAACGCTGAGCAGGAAGACTTAATCACTGCTCTGAAGGACATTATTGAAAAAGACGCCATCAACATGAGTGAGGAAGCTAACGTGTTTGTGGGCAAAGACACCAGGTTTGTGAGTCTGTGTTCATTCAGTACTTATACCTCTTGGTGTTAATCAGTCTATAAGTAGCAGTTATTTCACTCGGAAATATTTTAAAATTCTGTGTCCAGGAGCAGCAGTGTTCGTCTTGCTCAAGCAGTATTAGACGGAGTATCTGCACTTGGTGGCCACAGCAAAGGTGGAGTTGTTTTTTCACTTTAAATTACTTAGCTTTCTTTCCTTTGCTAACTCTGACACTTCCTGCTCTTTATGTTTTCATTAGACTACGGTTTGGTGACCACCCCACAGCTCCACTACATGGTGTGCTGTCAGAACACACAGGGAAAATATGGAGAAGCAACAGTGGAAGGATACTACAACAAACTCTGCCAAGCTTTCATTCAGCTCACAAAGAATGTAAGAAGACTGGGGTGTGTCTCATTACTTAATTAACATCCTACCCTTTTAGGTGTGGTTGGGTTGTTTGTAAACTATTTTATCATCTCACTTTTTTATTTTCCCAGGCGTCTAATTGCACAGATGATCAGAAGCACCTTTCAGTAGACGGTGCCAATGGTATCGGCGCTTTAAAGGTGCGAGAGATGGAGAGGCATCTGAAGAAGGAGCTGCATTTATCTCTGTTCAACGATGGCAGTGAAGGAAAACTAAACCATCAGTGTGGGGCTGACTTTGTCAAAGTGCAGCAAAAACCTCCAAACGGTACAAAGAGAAATACAGGCTCTGTTAATCTGTGTAGGTGCTTTAAAGAGGAGACAAAGATGCAGACGTGAAATCAAATTGTTGCTGAGTTTTGTTCGAAACCATAGATTTTAAATTTGACCACAAGATGGAGACTGTTTTCCCACAAATTGCCAGAAACATGAATATAATTTTTTTCTCAACTGTGGTACGAAATCTGCCTTAAAGCTGACTTGAGCAATTAGACGGGGGGGTACTCGACCTCCATCCAAGTCAAAAAGGGTGTGAAACCACTTTCTCTGCCTCTTCAAGAGTAATAAACAAATATAGAGAGAATATTTAGAAGCAAAAGTTGTATATTTTTACTTCACCACCTCTTGTCTAACTCAGTTTCTCTATCCGTGAAGGAATGAAGATGAACCCTGGAGAGCGTTGCTGTTCTTACGATGGCGATGCCGACCGAATAGTTTACTACTACACCGACTCTGAAGGAAAGTTTCACCTTCTGGATGGAGACAAAATAGCCACGCTCATCAGCACTTATCTTAAAGAGCTGCTCACACAGGTATTTTCTAAGGATACATACACAAAAACAATACTTTAAATTAAACTCAGGGCCTGATTCTGTGTTATCTCTTTTGCACCTATTGAATTCACACACAAAGGGTTAAATTCTCAGTAAACTGCCCTGTTTTTGCATACATTTAAATGGGCCATTATGAATTAATTGGGGGCCTCTTTTTTTTGGAAATGATCCTGATTTTCAAACATACCTAATTCAACACATTGAATACATTATTACCAACTGCTTTTTAGAAATTGCACTTAAACGTTGTCAAAACTGACGTCAGGAGGTGGCTCTAAAATCACCATAGGTTCCCAGGTAATAGTAATCCCATGGAAATAGGGCTTTAGTGACTTCCCTCCTGTAGTGACTGTTATAACTTTATTGTAGTCACGGTCTGGGTGCAGTAATGATGTGTAATTGATGTGCTTCTTTAGGAGTCTAATGTCCAATCCAAGGTTATTGTTGCATTACTTCTTGCCATTTATTGATCTAAATGAAATGAAAAAACAGGCACAGACAACTTACTCTAAAGATTGTGTGTTAGGAGGTTGATGGTGATGCCTAAGATTAGCAGTAAAAACCATGAGCTCTTCCTGTTCCTCAGATTATTGCTTCACCCATGTTCTTTTTGTAGTGTATACATTTGACTTTATTTGTTATTGCTTTCTGTCTTTGTGAGTGTTTTTATCTATACACTGTTGTTGCAACCATTGTAATTTCTGTCTATTAATTGTAAAATTCAATTTATCAAAAAAACAACAACCTGCTAGTTTGTTGCAGCCCCCCCTCCTTATGATTATGCAAGTGACAAACCCAAGAATGACATGAATAAAATGGCTCACACACCTCCTCAGTGAGTATTTTGTTCTTCTTTACAGGCTCGGTTAGACCTGAAGATCGCGGTGGTGCAAACTGCTTATGCTAATGGCAGCTCAACACACTACTTGGAAAACACTATGAAGGTTAGAAAACACAAGCTTCTCTTTTTCTTTTTATTTTATTCCTACTAATAAGTCAAAACTAACAGAATTTATGTCTTTTAGTTAATTGTGAGATGCACTAAAACTGGAGTGAAGCACCTTCATCACGCAGCGCTGGAGTTTGATATCGGAGTTTACTTTGAGGCCAATGGTCATGGAACCGTGAGTCGATCTGACGACACATCCACAGAGCTCTTTCTTTTTGTGTCATTCTTGTACTTTGTCTAGTGTGAGTACCAAATCAGTCTTAACATAATGTGTCATGATGTATTTGTTCAGGTGTTGTTCAGTAAAGCAGCTGAGGAGAAAATCCAGCAGCTGGCTGAGAGCTCGAGCGCAGACGACGAGACAAAGAGAGCAGCTTTGCTACTGCAGAACACCATGAACGTCATCAACCAGGTAAACACACACACATTCAAGGTTTTTTAAAGTAAAACAGGATTACTCAACTCACTCTGAACTTCTTTAATTTATGTTTGTTTTCTGTTGCAGACTGTTGGTGATGCCATATCTGACATGCTGCTGATTGAAGCCATCTTGGCCATTAAAGGTATAACTGTGCAACAGTGGGACGCGATCTACACCGACCTGCCAAACAGGCAGCTCAAAGTCAAGGTAGAGTTTATGAATGAACAATATTTCTGCTCTAAGCCCCAAACTGTCTCATGATGCTGCCTGCAGGGGAATAGGGTGTTTTTTGTGCTGCTGAAGGAGCTGATCTAGAGTTTCTGGCTGACGTTGCAGACCTGCAAGACCCTACAGGAGGAAATTGTTTGTTTTAAGATGTAATGGGTTTATTTGAATCATGATTTACAAAAATAATCTGATTGCAGTTATTCATTCTTATATTGCATTGCGATTTCTTGTGGCATTATTTTTAGGTTCCCCATCTTATGTGTTGTTGAAATCAATTGCAGTTAAGGTGATGATGTTTTTAGCTAGTATTCTCGTTTTGATTAAAAAAAAACCCACATACATGAGGGAGAAAAGTAGGATTACCGTAAAAAAAAAATCCACAAAAGAAACTTGATGCTGTACAGGTACACCTCAAAATTTAGAATATCATGAAAATGTTAAATATTTTTGCTCACTTATTCCAGAAAGTGAAAACCAGACATTACATAGACTTATTATACAAAAAGCCTTTGCTTCTTTAAATGTTGATGATTATAGCTTACAAATAATGAAAACCCCAAAGTCTGTGTCTCAGAAAATTGGAATAGGATCAATAAAAAAGGGATGTTTAAAACAGAAATGCCAGGCCTCTAAAAAGTTTGGCTACTTTCTGACCGTTTTCCACCAACTTTCAACCATCTTTGCAGCTTTTTGACCATTTTCACCACCTTGAACTTGCATTTATTGTTACTTTTTGCCATTTTTGCCTCTTGTCACCATTTAGATTGTTGCTCTTTTAGAAGTAGTTTTAAATAATTTGATTCTTTGGTTGAGCAGGGTTGAGTAACACTGGTGTAGAGCATAAAACACGTACTGGAAATTTTTTTATGTGGTATTCTGTCACATTAAAGAAATATTGCACTTTCTGCGATAAGAATATTAAAGCAGGCCATATTGCAATTTAATCTAATTTGCAAATGATTACCCAGCTCAACTTTGGAGTGTTATTAATGTATAGATATATTCGTACAATCGCAGTTTTATCAAATTTTCTTGCAGGAATTATGGCCTTTTTGTCTGATTTAGCCTGGCCGGGTCTTTCCAAAGCACTCCCAAAGACTGAAGAAGATCAGTTTGAATAAGAAATTATAGAAACTGTGTGTTATTTTCCCGTAGGTAGCAGACCGCAGGGTGATTGACACAGAGGACGCAGAAAGACGAGCAGTGAGTCCTGCAGGACTTCAGGAAGCCATCGACGCTTTGGTGAAAAAGTACCGACAGGCTCGTTCCTTCGTGAGACCGTCTGGTACCGAGGACGTGGTGAGAGTTTACGCTGAGGCTGACACACAGGTAAGAGGATTTTTTTACATCTTCTTCAGAGACATTTATCTGTGCTCAGTCTTTATCTTTTGACACATTCAGATGCTGTGTTTGTGTTGCAGGAGAGTGCTGATGCCCTGGCACATGAAGTTAGCCTTGCAGTTTATCGTTTGGCTGGAGGAGTGGGCGATGAACCAAAACCTCCTCAGTAAAGACACTAAATCACAAAACACAAAGAAATAAAGATGTGCTTTATGCATAAAGTCAATAAGATCATTTTATTTTGTCGTGAATGATCAGAACTACTCAATCCAGGTGTCATATTATTTTTTTTAATTGTTGCTGAACCTTGCTCCGGTTTCATATTTTTCGTAATTATTTCTTATTTTTATTTTTTTGAAGCCAAGAACACTCCTGGGGAAACAATGAATGAATGTATTGCTACTGTTATTTTTTTGTTTTCTTTTAAATGTAATACTCTGTGCCTTTAAATATTGGGTATCTATGTACTATAGATAAATGTCAATGCCATGATTAAAACTGCTGCGCTAATCTCAAGAACTTTTAGACTTTATAAAGGTGTTAGCACTTTTTGTTATCATGAAACTTCCTAAAATCAGAATTTTGTGACTTTTTGTTTGTTTGTTTGTTTGTTTGTGTGAAACTATGAAATCGCATCTTTATACATGGGGAGTCGTAGCAATCATACTTCACTTAAATAAAAAAGCTTTTGCAGTTTTGCTCAACACAGATCATAAAAAATAAATTAAAATGACAACTATGGTTGCTTGCATGCTTGTGATTTATTTGGTTACTTTAGCACATGTTGCTGACACACAGGAGGATTAAATGAGCATAAAAGCAGAGAGAAGCTGAAAGTGTCAGGAGCAGGAACAGCAGCATGAATCAGTGTTAATGTCACGTTTCTAAGGATCATGTTAACAATCCTTGATTTTCTCTGAATTTTCTGCATTTCAAATCCAATTTTCAGGTTTTTAACTATTTCAAACCCCCAAAACCTGACATGTGATGCCAGTGTAAGACAAATGAGCTAGTCTTCATCTGTGTCAGCTGCTCCAGAAATGGTGATGGTGCGCTCCTGTGTGTCGCTCTCATAAGAGTCGTCCTCTGTCTTAACTGTTCTGGGAGAAAAAGGAAACAGGTGGAAATGAAAAAAAAATATATATAATCTGACGTTCAGTTCATGATTTTTAAGAAGAGAATGGGGGGTCACTGGGTAAAAAAAAATAAAGTTAAGCCAGAAAAAAGTCAGAGTTCAACATCTCAGTCAGAAATCTAATGTTTTTTTAAAGTCAGCCTGAGTAAAAAAAAAGACACAATTGGACGTTAATCTTAGAACTCTAAAATTATGGATGAAATTGTCACAATGTTGATAAAATTCAATCTGATTACTTACTTTTTTAATCTCAAAATAAGTGGAATAGAAGTTCAATATTTTTTACCCATCCAGTATTAAGTCTCAATTTCAAGTTAATGATTTAAATCAAAGAGAGAAAAAGTCATTTTGAAAATTTTCTATTTTAAAATTTTAACCTTTTTTTTTCTCATAGTTTGACTTTAACCCTAAATTTTGACCAAATCATCTCAAAGTATTGACGCTAATGTTATAACCTTGTGTTAACTCATAATGTTGACATCTTTTCTTCAAAATTCTGACTTAATCATCTGAAAATTTAAAGCTGATGTCAAAATTTTGACTTTTTGTCTCATAATATTCTCCTTTTTTCTTCAAAAGTTGACTTATTTATCGAAAATTTTCAACTTTTATCTCAGAACTTTGACTTTTTATCACAAGGTTTTGCTTTTTATGAACAAAAAATAATCTCAACAAAGCCAAGTTTCATTTTTTAAAGTGTCAGACATGGACATAGATTCTGACCCTTTACATAGAAATATGTATTTTAAGTCAGAGCGGAAAAAGAAAGAAAGAAGAACATAAGGCCAAAATCATTTTTTTACAAGCTTCTCACCCTCTTCCCCAAAAGTCTGATTGTTAAGGACTTGAATACATCATACTATGAATTCTCTGTCACATTTTACCTCACGAGGAGAGTTTTCCTCTCAGACATCTCCGTTGCCTGTTCATCGAAGTCAGTGTGGGAGTTCAACAAAGCTCCTCCAACACTCAGTCTTTCAGCCACCTTTGGGTTTGGGTTCCCAGCAGAGACTGATGAGTTTTCACAGACTGAAGCGAAGGCTGATGTAGAGTTTGAGCTGACACTGGAGGTGAGCTGCAGGGCTCCAGTCAGGGACAGATTATGGACCATGGAGCTCAGACGACTGTCTTCTCCTTCAATGAGTTTCCTGAAAAACAAACAGGGGAGAAAGAAGGTAAAATAACCACAAACATGCAATATTCTTTTCACCCCATGTGAAGGTAAAGCCGGAGAAATATGGATGAGTTTCTCTGACCTGTAGGTGATGATCTCAATCTCCATCGACATCTTTGCATTCAGCAGTTCCTGATATTCTCGCAGCAACAGAGCAATTTTCTCTTTGGTCACCTTCAGATCCAGCTTCATAGAAGTTATATACTCCTGATGCAACATGATAAATACCTTTATTTGAGGAAAAACCATCTCTAAAAGTACAATGTGAAGATTTAAATTGGCTCAGTTACCTCCAGATCCTCCTCCGTCCTCTTGTGTTTCTCAATTGATTCACGAACTTGACCCGTCAAGTACTCGCTCCTCGTGAGCAACGCATCCAACTCACGCTCCTTGTTGAGAATCTAAACACAAACAAACACACATAGACATTTTTTTAAGCTAAGAAGTGATAGAACAAATGACTAATAATCAAAACTCTAACTCACCTCCTTCTTATAAGCTGCTATTTGCTCCCTCAGACTCCGGACACTTTGGACGTGTTGGTTGGAGGCGTCGCTCAGGTCCTGAAACTTTGAGCTGTACCAAGCATCCATTTCCTGGAGATGAAACAAGAGCATTAGTTTTTTTTTTTTTGTTTTTATTTTTTTGTAACAGGTATTTGATTTTATTTCTAATGGTGGGCTAAGAAATGATTGTATTAAGGTTTTAAGCCCTACATTAACCCTCTGATGCATGAATTCTAAAAGTCAGTGTCAGGATTTTTCACTCAAGTGTTTTTATTGTCTCAAGGCATGAAAAAAGTTTTCCATTTTTTCCCCCAAATATTTCTAACTGAGCATTAAACCTAAAACAGTGTGAACTTAATGTAGATATGACTTTTTTTTTTATGTTTTGCGAAACATTTTAACTCTCTTTCATCCATTTTAACACTGAATAATTAATAGTTTATAAGCCTTTTCACCCTCAAATGTTTGTCTACAACATTTTTAAAAGATATATATATGTTTGGGAAATAAATTTAAATAATTTTTTCAGGCCCTAAGAAGAATAGAAATATCCTGACACAGGCTGATATGAATTTCCACCACATGAACCATTGGAATAGGTGTCCTGTACTGTAGTGACCACTATGCACCACAGGGTTAATGGAGATAATTGATGCTGAGAGTACACGTAAAATTGACAAACATGATAAGTTAAAAAATTAGTACCGCAGGAATTAGTGAGTAGAAACAATAAAAACAATGACATATATAAACTTATAACAATTAAAAGGCCAGAATAACTGCAGTGATTACATTGAGCCCAAGGCACTTTTTTTATTTTACACAAGTTTGAGAAGAAAAAGATAAAATAATAAAAAGCAGAAGTTAAAATTAATCTGATGTATCTGTAGTTGCACTCTACCTGCAGGTTTTTGGCAGCAATGCTGTCGTACTGGGACTGAATCTCTTTGAGAGCAGAGGAAAGATCCGGAAGGCCAAAGCTCAATTCCACTTTGGAGGTCGCAGAATAAATCCTTTGCATCAGCTCCTCAACTTCCTTTCAGGGAGTCAGAAACAATCAATGAAGCACTGAAACACTCTTATGGGAAATATTTAGCCTATTTTTAAGTTACAAAAAAGAGCTGGAACCAACAAACGCTTTGTTTATTAATTTAAAAACCCTTACATTTTATGATTTAGTTGAATTTAAAATTGCACAAATAACGTATAAAGCACACAATAACTTACTTTGCAGCAGTACTCAGAGGCTGTTCGAAACTAGAGAGTCAGTATGATTTGAGGGGATGAGGTGTTTTAAAAAAAATGAAGACAAGAACCAATATCAAGCAGAAGTGTGTTTCTGTTCAAGGTGTAAACTTACAATGAATGAAAAATGTGTAATTCACTTTCTTCATTTAAAGACATGTATAAAACTAAAGTAATAAGAAAATATGTAAATCAAGTGTGAAGAAAACAACAAAATATTGGAACTTAGGTTGTGTTTGGTTGTAATATTGTTAAGGATTTTACTGGTTTATTCATACTACTGTAATATTTTTTGAAAATGTATATCTTTTTTCCATTTAGAAAACTTATGGTGTTACTCAGACCATGTAATTAAGTTGATTAAGTTTATTTATTTTTTCTTTTTTGCAAAACAGGTAGGCAAAATGATCCTACACCCTTTTGATTAGCCTCAACCATTATGTGATATTCAAATCTATAATGTATTTGTTGTGGGTGGTCTTTAAATGATAATCGAATAAATTGAAAAAAATTGAAAAACTGAAAATGTATTTACTGTAAATTAGTCACAACTTTTCCTCTCAAGCTTTCTTTGAGCTTCACACCTCTTTGATAGTGGTTTTACTCGATCCATCAAAGGTGTCTGTGTTTCTGTCACAGCACCAATTACAGGCTCTTTAAACCATGGATGATAAAATGAAAGGTATGCCAGTCACCAGCTGTTGGCTCACTCCCTCTCACACACATGCTGGACAGACAGACAAACATATTTTACCTCCTTTTGAACTCTCTGCAGGAAGGCCAACTCAATCTCCAGCTGCTCTTGATGTTTCTCCAGAGCGATCCGAGCAGAAGTTGCTTTATCCACATCCTGGAGCAAAGAGAGGAAAATACTAAGAACTGAATCAGCTGAATAAACAAAGATTAAACACATCCGAGTGTTTCTTACTGGACGGAGAATCTCTATATCCTGCTCCGTCATTCTCCTGGCCTCCACTGCTTCTTCATACTTGGACTTCAGCATGTCCAGTTGGCCCATCATCGCCTCCTTGGCTGAAACAGACAGATCCTGCACAGACAGAAAACAAAGTAAGAATTCATCAAATGGAAAATAAAGCACCATTTTGAAACAGATCTTGCACTTCCTGTTTATAAGGTGTGACCCCCTCCTCACCTTCTGGACCCTCATCTGCTCTGCAACCCTTTTCAGATCTTTCAGCTGAGACTCGTACAGCTGCCTCAGGCCGGATGGTTTGACGTGACGGCTCTTTAGGGCATCAATTTCAGCCTCCAGCAGCTTATTCTTGGACTCCAGGTTTCTCACCTACAATAGAAATGTTCAGAGATTAATTGCGATTTTGTTACGATGTTCAAACAATAAGAGAATGATTTGAGCAGCTATCTGTGGTTGAGCCTTTTGCCTTTTCAATATATGCTGCCAGACGATCATTGAGAGCGATCATCTCCTGTCTTTCGCTGGTCCGGGTCATCATAAAGGCCTGGTTTGCTGCTGAAGCTGCATCCAGATCCAATTTAGGCCCAAATCCCATGGACGTGCCAACGCAGAGTGTTCCCATACTTGCACTGCTGCAGGTGAGATAAAAGAAGAGTTACAAGCACAGAAAAGTGATAAACATATATGGTTACAGTTTCAATCATTTGTTTCATTCCCATATAGTTGATTGCTCTTTTAGGTTGTGTCAATTATTCTTGGAGTCAATACACCAGTGTTTTTCAACCTTGGGTTCGTCGCCTGAAATGTCTTGTAATTACTTTAAAAAATGACTGTATCACCCTTTGCAAAATTAAGCCACCACACAAAATCTTAAAGAGCTGTATTTTAGACTTTCACTTTCATATATTTATCGATTTCAAATAAAAGAACTGGTGCATTTTTGATCATATGACTTCACAGTTGATGCTACACTGCAAAAACTGAAATCAAAGCAAGTCATTATGTCTTATTTTTAGTTAAATTTGCCTTACTATTCTTGATTTGAGCCACATTTACCAGACAAGGTCATAAAAATGTTTCATTTCAAGTTTTTCAAAGACAAAAATGAGGCATCAATTGCTTGTAACAAGTAAAAAAAAATCTGCCAATGGGATAAGATAAAAGATTTTTGTTTTAAGACATCTTTCAAGAAACTTCCTGGGCGAATTCATCTTATCCCATTGGCAGATTTTTTGACTTGTAACAAGCAATTTAAATTAAAAATTAAAAATTGAAATTTTCAAGCTCAAACAATGACAGATTTGTTCTTTTATCCCATTGATAACAGAAATCACACTTGAAATCAGTGGTATACACAGGGGGGGGGGTCAGTTGTTGAAAAATGCGCTTTAAAGTGTCGTCTTTGGAGACAAAATATGTGCTAAACCACTTTTTTGAGAGCCAAAACAAATGTTGAAGTGCCTTCCTGGTAGGGGAACAACGCTAATCTGCTCCTCTAAACATGATAAACTGACCTCCTGGAGGCTGAAACACACTCTCACACACTCCAGTGCCCTTTTGAAAGCAAAAACTTGTGTCAAAGTGCCCTCTTGGGAGCCAAAATGCACGCTGTATTTACTTTTTTGCCAGAGGTGAGCTCTGTAATTTCCAGGGACGCATGCAATTGCTGAGACATTAATTCTTGAGGGGTCACAAGAAAATTGTGTAGTAAAAATATGTTCATAGCCCAAATAAAGTTTGGAACCACTGCAATACACCTTGCTGAAAATTTGGGATTTTTTCATTTCAATTTATTGTCTCTAATGAAATCCACTGACTTGCAAAAGCTGTTTATAGGTTTTACAGAATGAAACTGTGGAAGAGTGACTCACCTGGTCATACGAGACTTGTTTGAGATCGACCTGCGCCCCATCGACCCTCCGCTCCTGTTGTAGCTGGCAGAGCGGTGACGGGTGTCCCTGCGGGTGGGAGAGGGGCTGGACACCCGGACCCGGCAGGTATTGGAGACGGCCATGGTTCCCTCGAAGTGCCGGCGGTACGAGGACATCCTCTCTGGACTGTGGCTCATATTGATGCTCGTCTGACTTCTCAAACTCTAACCTGGTGCTGGAAGCTGGTCACTCTAATGCTTGAGTCTGTCATGGGTCTTTATATCCTGCTCGGCCCTTCCCTAAACACTACGGAGGAATGTTGAACCTGTCAGACCCAGGGGTGAATGTGCGTACAAACATTTATCAGGGTAATGTCAATTAACCTATAGGCTTCTGGAAGAATAAATGTTTTGTAATAACTGTATACCCTGTTAACTTACTCAAATATGCTCATTGAATACTGAAATGACCTCACTGTTATTCATATATAATACTTTATTTATTTAGCACTTTTCAATACAAGTAACAAAGTAATTCACAATAAGCAATACAACAGGCAAAAATGAACAGCAGACAGTAAAACAAATGAAAGAGCAGCCAAGCAGAAACGAAACCATAGGCAAACCCATAAAAACAATAAAAGCAAAACTCATAAAATCAAAAGTTACAGAAGATAAACGCACAAAATAAAGCTAATAATAACAATACATTTTGTTTAAAAGCGCTTTTTTTCAACACCCAAGGACACTTCACAACAGGAATAAAGCTGAAATACACAACAAAATTAAGTAAAACAACAAGTTAAGTTGTAAAAATCATAAAAGAAAAAATGGGACGATAGTGAAAACGAAATACCCAAATAGATTAAAAAAAATTAAAGTCAAGTTTTTATGAAAAAATGACTCCCCATACCACTCGTTTAAAGAGGTGGCTCTTTTATGCATATTCAATTCAATCAATTCAATTCCAAAAAGCTTTATTGACATGATAAACATATATTTACATTGCCAAAGCAGATGTAGTAAATGTAAACACAGTTAAACATCTAGTCAAATAAGCATAACAGATGTGCAAAAAGAGCATGCAGTGCAAAATATAGAATAACAATAAAATAGACTTTATCTCTGTACATTAGAAACATAAAAAAATTACAATAATCAAATTTAAAGTATAAAAATATATCAAAAAGTGTACAGAGTGTTTGATATGTACATCAAAGGCCTGAGCCTCAGTCACTGTTTTTCATCCATAAGAGGAACAAACGTCCCGGAACCATTCTCTGATTGACCGGACCGTTTACGGTGTTACCCTCGTGTCTACTTCGCTTACTTTTTGCCTTAGCTGTTTTTTCTCTGTGGAAAAAGTCTAAAATATTTTACGTTTGCCTCTCTACCTCAGCTCCTAAACCATGGCTGGAAACTTCTGGCAAAGCTCTCATTAGTGAGTTTTTCTCTGACGTTTCTCTGATTTTTCTGACTCTCTCTGTGTTTTGAGGCCTAGTGTTGTTTTTGTGCTAACACTTTCCATTAGAGCTATTACTGCGATTTAAAAAATTATACAATTCTGTAAAGAAACGCAAAATGCCACCATAAACAAAAGCTGATATATTATGTCCACATGTGCTGGGTTTGTTTTTGCTTTGTTGTTTTTATTTCCAGTGTTTTCTGTCAGGGCTGTCGTCGGCTTATCCTGGTCAATGTTTACACATTTGTTCCGTGTTGAAGCTTCAATAATCACAGCAGGAGTTCAACTCTTAATATGAGTCTATCTGTATAATATTTTGATTTTTTTCTGTTTCAGTCTGCAGTGGGTTCTGGATAAACAGGACCTGATGAAAGAGCGACAGAAGGATCTGAAGTTTCTGTCTGAAGAGGAGTACTGGAAACTGCAGATTTTCTTTGCCAATGGTATTTCTTAAAACTTTATTTATTCAAAATTCTTAGAGCCTATTATTTTTTTCTCTCTGACTTAATATCCGCTAATGTCAGAAAAAGCAACACACAGACAATGGCTGTTTTCCAAACTGCCTACTACCTACTACTTTCACATGTAGTGTGTAGTATGACTGTTTTGTTGGACATGTTTAGTTGTATACTACTCTGGATTTCTGTTTCAGGAAGTGGAGCTGATGGGGTTTTTTTTTTTCTAATGTTTAACTTTATCATAAGTAAACCATGAGTACATTTGGCATTTCAGTCATTAATTCACCACATCAATCAGTGGTGAAGTTACAGGAGCAATAAAAGTAGATAAGTTAAATTAGATGTCAATGAGATTCAAAGGAAAATAAATAAATGAAATTAAGCATGTGAAGGAAGCTGTAATTTTTTCGAGAATTTTTATGCTTTTTTCGTTATTTTTAGTGGTTCAAGGAACAATTTTGATTCATTTAGAAAAACAACAAATTCAGTGAGAGATAAGAGTCCTGATTTTATTAAATTTGTGAAGGTATAAAAGTTTATTTCAGCAAAATCGCCATATTTGATTTTTTTTATCTTGCACCAAAAGTTATCGTGTATTGAAAATAAATCTGAAACCAACTCACTTTTTTATTTTACAGCTGGTGGAAAAACTGCGTCCACATTATCTACGTAGGCTGTTAGTGTAAAATAAAAAGTGATAAATGATTTATGGGCTTTTATGAATTTCATAAAAGTAAACAGCTCTTTCATGATGAACTGAGCAGATTTACCGCTGTTTCTTTCCTGTCACTTCACTTTTATCTCTCGGACCGTTTCACATTTTTGTTGTTCTGTAGTGGTTTAGATGATTAATTCCAGTAGGTGTCAGTAATTCACCTCAACCTGAGCGCCCCCAAACTGACAAACAGCATTAGCGCCGTGCATTGTGGGAAACAGTACGCCAGGTAGACTGGTCCGTTGCATACTAAGAAATTTTCTCGGATCAGTAGGACATCTGGGAACTTGTAGTTTACTACAGATCTCGCAGGTTTTCTCATACTGCCTACTAAATACTGAATTTCAGCCGAAGTCGTAGGCATCGCTAGTGTAGTAGGCGGTTTGGAAAACAGCCAATAGCTTACAAAAAGGGTCTGCAACCTGTCTGAGGAGCCAGTTTTGCCTCATCTCACCTGGTTTGGACTCATTCTGGCCACAAAATCTACTTTACCTTCACAACAAAACAGAGTTCCTATGCATCCTGGAAATGCTCGAAAACGATTGATTAAATTTCCAGTCATAGAAAACGTGTAATAAATGAGAAAAAGGTCAAATGTCCTAGAAACAGTAAAGTCACCCCGGAATATCCTGGATAATTTCTCCTCCTCCTGCTTTTGGCTGAACGATTTTAGAATAAGATCCAATTGTGATTTTTCTGGCAGATATTAGAATTTAAATTTGACTCAAGATTTTCTTCAAATCAGGCTTCACTGAACTATTCACAATGTATAGTAACATTTATACACTTGACAGAAAATTAGATCACACCATCAAAACATCAAAAGCCTTTACTCTCATGCAAGAATGAAAACTGAAAGCAAGAATTGTTTCCAAATGAATTTACTAACAAACAACATGCTTGTACATTCTTTAAAGTCCTTGACCTAAAGCAGCTATAACAACTGAAGAATAAAACGAGCCATCTGTGACTCCTAACTTTTAAAAATAATGTAGTGCAAAATATCCTTTATTGTTAAAACAAAACAATTAAAATAACAAGTTAAATAAGTAATAAGACAAACAAAATATAACAATCCTGAAAAAAGGATCTTGCCCAACAGTCTTACACTCAAGACACGTGTCTAAAACAGCTGAAACAACAGATCCTGGGTTTGTCAGGAGCGCAGCACAAAAATTTGCAACTGTAGCGATCGCATGATCATGCTGTCTGAAACTGCAATTCGATCAGAAAACAATAAATCGTTGCAGGAGGCAGCAGACTTTATTGCAAGATGTGCTTCATATTTGGTTCAACTAAATGTTAATGATTTGATTTAGGGTCGGTGTCACTATTCTTTGATGCCCTCTGTACGAAAAAATCAAAATTCTTGATTTAAATACTTTTTGAAGCTACAGAGAGACGCTGCAAAGGAGTCAAGGAGCCGCAGGTTGCAAACCCCCACCCTACAACAATCGTTTCACTCATGTCTTTTGTATTAAAGTTCACATTGTTCTTCCCTTAATTGAAAATGTTATGTCGCTGTAAATATCATTCATAACATTTTATCAATTATGTCAACTTAAGTGATCCAGGCTTTGGGGGAGCACCTGAAGTTGCGGCAGCAGGTCATCGCTACTGCAACGGTCTACTTCAAACGCTTCTATGCCAGGTGAGAAGAATACCTACATCAAAAAACGTTGTGTTACAACTGACATGTTGCGTTACCTGCAGCTGTACTTCATTTGACACATTTATTTAACTGCATTTGGCCAGATCTGTCTTTTATACTTCATACGCATTTCTTCTATAAGAATTTGGTCTAATCTTGTTTGCAGGTATTCTTTGAAAAGTATAGATCCAGTGCTCATGGCTCCCACCTGTGTGTTCCTGGCCTCCAAAGTAGAGGTAGGAGGAGCTGTGCTATGATATTAGCTGTCTCTCCTTGACTTAGAATCGGTCTTGTTACATCTTGTTTACTTGTCTATACTGAAAATTTTTGGTGTATGCTCAACTATTCATGTCCTTGCAGGAATTTGGAGTAGTGTCGAATACCAGGCTGATCTCTGCTGCAACATCTGTGTGTAAGTCACATGGAAAAAACTAAGAGCTTTAAAAATTTCCCAAGTGTGTTTTGCTTGATCTCCCTTCTGATCTGTTCCTTCCTGGTTTTATTTTCTCAACCAGTAAAAACAAGATTTTCCTATGCCTTCCCAAAGGAGTTTCCTTACAGAATGAATCATGTAAGTAACAATTCTTTGAAACAACTTGTGTTTAGTGTCTTGGGAAAACTGTCACGAGAAAAAACACATACTGGGCCATTAGATCTACAACAGAATGAAGACAACTAAGTAATGAATTTATAGTTTTAAAGTTGTTCAGTTATAAAAGCTTTTTATTCTGTTAAATAAAAGAACATGGCATAGAGCTGATCTTTTTGAGAGGTAAAGGATTGCTGCTTCAATTTTTCCAACATTTCAAGTTTTGAATGAGGAAACGAACAAAACTCAGAAGCTTTTCCCTTTGAAAACTGGCTGCTTTGTTGCAAGGAACTGGTGCTAAGCTAAACAGACCTGGTGCTAAGTCATGTACGAGCCCAGAACTGGCACTAGCATCAGCTCTATCAAAAGGTGGTTTTAGTCACTAGGCCATTAGCAAAACTAGAACTAGAAGAAATAGCTTCACTTTCTAATATCCGTTCATTCTTAGGGTTTGGCTGTTGTTAAATGTTTTAAAAATGAGTATATGAAAATAATGTCCTCCCCTTTAAACCACTTAATTGTCAATATGCTTGTGAATCAACATTCTCATAAATCAACCCTTGAATTGTTTACCTGCTTCCTCTGCAGTTATTTATGCACTGCTGTGCTGTTTTACAGCATACCACGAATCCCTCACGCTGTATCACAGTGTTGCCATGTCAGTCTCAACCAGTGCGTCAGATTCCTCAGCTAACGCTCACAAACCTCTGATAAAAGTCTTGTTGCTGTGGCAGATGGTTTCAACCTCGGCTTCACGATCGAATCTTAGAGCACTTGTTCTTTGCAGCATGTCTCACTGTGGTGTGAAGTTTTGTGCACTGCCAGCATTTTAATTTATGTATAATCTCCAGCAAGCTGCCAGCGCGTCATCAGGCCTGTCGTCTGTCCTGATCATTGTGTAAATTATTATTTATAGTGAGCCACCAGAAAGTGACAAATGAGAAGAGCGGTTCACTGAGATGATAGCGAGGAGCTGTAAATCTTGTGTATAATTTTCATGTCATGCAGACATAGTTACAGTGATGATGGCACAGTGACAAACAGAGGCCATGTAATCTCATCAGTAGTCATGTGACTGTCTCCTGAGTTACATTCTCAGCTAAAACTTGTGACAAATGCTCCTGATCCAAGCCCTTTAAATCAGACAGAATTGGAAAATAATCCTTGAATGATTTTATGTGGACAATCGTAAACTTGAGGACTAACACACGTAACTGCAGACAGTTTTAGAAACAGAAGTCAGAATATTCATTGAAGGAAAAACTAGGTGGTGAACACTTCTTCTTCTTGATCACAGAAATACTTTTCTTTACACTAAACTCTTTAATTGAATTGATATCATAGCAGTGATAACATTAAATGGGCAGATGCTACAAGATTGTTTTTAGCTTTCGTGTGCATATTTTGTTTTTGACTTCTGTGTAATTTACCTGTATTTCTCAAACACTTTTTAACTAGTTAATTGTTTCTGGTTTGTTCTTTTTTTTCCACAGATATTAGAATGTGAGTTCTACCTTCTGGAGCTGATGGTGAGTAAAAAGAGCCTTTTTAGAAAAAAAAGAAAAAAATCATCGATGCTGTGTTTTTAGCTCCATTAGATTGTAGTAATTGCTGTGATGTGATCTGTTTTTCAGGACTGCTGCCTGATTGTGTACCACCCATACAGACCACTGCTGCAGTATGTGCAGGATATGGGACAGGAAGACATGCTGCTGCCCTTGGCCTGGTATGACACTTTAGTCACTTTTGCTACAAGAATATTGTACAAAAAAAACAAAACACATTTTTTTGGCTAACTCTTCAGTATTTCTATACACACGTGCTGTAAGTGTGAAGTCAGTTTAGTCCATTTACCATCACCTTTTGTTTCTACCTTTACCAGGAGAATAGTGAATGACACCTACAGGACAGATCTGTGTCTGCTCTACCCCCCCTTCATGATCGCCTTGGGTACGATTCCTCATCAGAGTTTTTACTTAAAATATTGTTACTGACTGATTTGTTCGATGTGACCTCATTGAGTTTTCTCTTTCTCTCGCCTCAGCCTGTTTGCATGTGGCCTGTGTTGTGCAGCAGAAAGATGCCAGGCAGTGGTTTGCAGAGCTTTCTGTGGACATGGACAAAGTAAGAACAGTCTTGGTGACATTTTTACCCATATTTTGATTAAAAAATACAGAATTCTTCACTCAACATTCAACCAACTCACTAACTGGAATCTGTAATTCACTACAGCAGCAGATCAGCTCACATGAAAGGCAATGAATTCCTAGATCTTCCTAAAACCTGTCTCTGCACAAGGGCTGCATCATGAGGCCCAAAACTAATATCTTGATATTTTTAGGCCATGATATGCACCCCGATATTCTGATTTTTCCTCTAAGTCACTACATAAATGTTAAATTTAACTATTTGATGCATAAAATGACGCCAGTATAATTGTTCAAGCAGACCCTTCAGTTGGATTTTTTTTTAGATTTGCATGTCAAAAGGGGAAAAACATAAGTCAGGTTACATTTAGGGGAAGCTTTTATTTCAAACCAAACTTTATCTAGTTACATGTTATTGGTTCCTGTAAAGTAATTCATACAGAGGGGAAACTGAAACGTAAGTGTGTGTTTTTGTGTCCATTTCTGTGTGTAAAGCTAGGAGAGAATCAGGAGGGGATCTTTAGGAAACAAGCCAAAACCCACAACCTGCACCTGAAGAGATACACCTTTTTCCGGTCTCTTCTAATGCAAAGACACCAGTGTGTTGCTTGCTGTGAGATTAGCACCAGCAGAGAGTGACAGAAGCAAAGCTGCAAAGAGAATTACACACAGATGTCTTACAACATTTACCTGACAATTTATACTCAATTGTCACAGTGTGGTCATATTTTCCTGAGGACAGGGGCTGCAGAAGCTACTTAAACATCAATATACTCAAAGTAAAACCTGATTATTACTTTCACCCATCCTTTTGTAGTGTTGAGTCTACACAACTTCAAATTTTCAATGTTTTTATACCAAGAAAAAGAGAGGTGCATTACAAAAGTACAATCAAACATAACTTGGTTTTTCTTTTGCACAGATCCTTGAGATTATCCGAGTCATCTTGAAGCTCTATGACCAGTGGAAAAACTTTGACGACAGGAAGGAGATTGCTGCTGTGCTGAACAAAATGCCTAAACCCAAACCTCCTCCTAACAGGTAAATCTGACCAGTTTACATTCTCCATTTTAATATGAAGCTGGAGCAGGTGCCAAAAAGACTTAAAACCAAAAATCCACTGACTAGGGTTTGGGAATCCAATATGGATCTTAGGGGGGATAAACATGCAGATATATATTGTTGTCCCCTGAAATTGGCTGGAAGTGAGCTAGAAAACATCTTTTGTTATCTTATAAAACACATTGAGGACTGTTTAAAATCACATCATCAACTTGGGGTTGAAATTCAGAGCTTGCTGCATTGAAATAGTGATGTGTAGATAAACTGCTTCAGTGCAGTGTTCTGAAAGTGATTGATCTAAAGAATAAAATCTGACCTCTTTGAGTGAGAAACAAACGAGTTCTCTTTGTGCTCCCTGTGACATGAGACCTTGTTATAACTCAGAGCTGAGTGTAACTCTCCTCTTCATCTGTTTTCTTTGTTTATCTGCAGTGAAAGTGACCAGAGCTCCAATGGGAACCAAAGCAACTCTTACAGCCAGTCTTAGCGCTGAAGAAAGGAAAGAAAGGATGGATTTTTTTTTAAGTGTTTCACAGAACTGTGGTGTCAGCGTGAAGAAAAAGAATCTACTTTAGCGGATCTTTGATGGGAGAGCCATGACTTTACTTTCTTCTCCTCTCGTCACTGTGGGTTTGTGGTTTGCCACCGAAACCACCTGTGGAGAGACGACTGATCTGTGACGACTCTTTTTGTTGAGATCAGGCTCTCTATTCTCTAATCCAGACTTGAAACTGTTGAAATGAAGAACTTTTGATGTGAGGAAACACTGATGGGAGGACAGATGTGATGGTTCAGGTAGAAACCTGTTTTAATGTCATTGTGATGATCCTGACATCCTTGAACAGCCTGGAGGAGCAAGTCGAAAATACTTGATCACAATTACTGTGTCTGTGTGTTTAAAGAGAGAGAGTGTGTGTGTGTAAAACGTGAGCGACCAGTCTGGGTTGGGTTTTCATTCCTCAGGGACTTTAATAGTCTTTCTCTGTAACACGATTTGATTCTGTGCTGTCACAGAGTGGATCTGATTGGCTGTCTACCTGTGAGGATGTGATGTGACACCTTTGCCCTAGTTGATCATGAAGAGAGGCACAAAATTAACTCTTCAAGTCCAAGAATTTACTGTCTTGATCATGAAAGTCAGCATCCTCCCTGTTCCTAGTTTTTCTCCTGTTTTGTAAATAGTCTTACTTTCATTTCTTGTCTTTCTTCCTTTGTTATATTACAGAAATTATGACCTTCTTTTACAGATGAAAGTGCCCATTTTAGTTTCACCTGCTGCAGTTTGAGTTATTTTTCAGTTATTCTGCTTAAGTTGTAGATTAAAATACTTGTGTAAAGGTTTTTTTTTTTGGTCACTTTTTTGAGAAAGTATAAATTCTTTGTAAAGTGTATGTTGTACATTCTTCTCGTTTTTATTATTCCTTATGCCATCTATTTAAATACTAAATTGTGGCAATATATGTGTGTGTGTGCATAAACCTGTAAATGTCTCTATTTTTGCCATGTGATACTCTGTGAGCTGTGTGTGGCTGTAATCAAAAGGAGGTGCTTGAAAGCCTTACAAAATAAAAGCTGCTGGTTACAGAGAAAGCCTTCATTAGAAGCACATTTTTACATTCGGATGAACTACGAAACAGATTTTAGGTGGATTTTGTTTCCTTTCTTGGATACATCCTTTAACATCTTTCTGTAAAGGAGATTTTCAGCCACTTTTTGGAGGAACAATTGTGTTAATAACCCACCCATACTGCCTCTGAGGCATGTTGGATACAGCTTTGTTCTGGTTTTTTTTTTCCATCTGTGACTTTCCAGTATCCTCCATCTGTTACATGACTGTTCACATTAATAAAACAGCAAGAAAAGGGCTCAATCCAACCTCAATATTCCTGCTAGTTCTGTTTGAAGCATTCTCACAAATTGCTTTATAATTACTTGAAAGTCGTTTATCATTTGTAATATCTTCTATGGTAATAAAAATTGTGTGATAAATAAAATGCTTCATTTATTCTGTTTTCTGACTGTTATGTCAGGTTGGATAACAGACCCCAGAGAATTTTCCAGTGAGTTACAAAAGTCCTGTTCAGCCCTTTTACCTAACGTCAATGTCACTTCTATGGAGAAGCTGTGGTAGGACCCCTAGTGGTGAACTTTAGGATGGTGTAAAAATTACCACATACCTGCTTTTTGATTTAAATAAGACTATAATATAAATATCAGCAAGTGTGGATCCAAAGTCGTATAATATATCCAGTTACTCTTGTTTTTGGTCATAAATCTAGATTTAGTCATTGTCTCGGGAAAGTCAGGATGTTTACCAATAATAGCTTCAGGGTTTGTTACCATGGGGGAGTCAGTCTTCGTGACGTCACTTTACCCTTGGAAAGCTCGTGCAAGGTACCTTAAGAAACAAACCAACAAACGTCAACAGTGAACTTCAAAATAAAATTCAATATAATATAAACATTCAATATAATATAAGCAACATACATTCATTTTTTTTAATTGATAACTTAACAAACAACAATGTGCTTCATATGAACATTTAAAAAATATATTATATCAAAAGGACACATTTTGAACATCAGAACAAAAGCCAAGGGGACATAAAATCCATGTAAGTTCAGTGTAAATTGCAAGCTGCTGCAGTCTTAATTACTTTCATATTATCAAAGAACTGAATTGAGTGACTGCATTTCTTGAACTCTCAGGAAAACAACAAAAGAGGCCTTCCTCCTAAAATTTGCACTTGTGAATATATATTTTTTGCCAGAAGGAGATTTATAATGTGATGAGAAACGTTTCTGTTCCGTACTTCTTCTTCTTCTTCTTTTTTTTTTTACAAAGAGTCTAATTAAAAAAATTATATTATAAAACAAACTCTTCATCTTCTTTTCAGAAATAAAATCACAATTGAGAAAAACCAAAACATGTGTACTACAGTTTCCGATCAAACAGGAATGCTACAGTTCACCTCAATTTCTTTTTAATTTTTGTTTTTCCTTCCAAAGAGCTTATTTGTTGTGATTCTTTTGTAGGAGTGAACAGCACTTAATGATTACATTATATAGAAGTTTTCATCCAACCTTTACACTGAAGGTAAATTCTAAATTTACGCTTATTATTTCAGGGTGTGACCTAAAAGATGTTTAAATTCAATATTTGCAGCTTTTCAGTAACTGCTTAATTATAGAACAACAATAACACAAAAGAGTCCCCCACTAGAGATACCTTCAAATGAGCTACATAGGTAAAGTGAATTGGATATTGCTTTGTTACAACCAGCTACTAACACTTAAAAATAATGCAAAAAAATATGTTCCAGTTTTCGATGTGAGTTTTTTTTTTAAATTTGTGTATGAGGTTATTTAATATGATGCCACTGTTGTTGCCATGACTCATTAAAGTAGGTTCCTATTAATATCTGCATTATGTAACCTGTCACTTAAGTGCAAATCAAACTGTAGCCTGAGGTTTAGGGGCTGTTGAATTAGCACAGCACAAAAAAATAAATCATGGACTTCTCCATGTTCTTGGCCATTATATTTTTGCCTTTGCATTAAATTTTCTTTACCCTCATGTTGTCTTCAGATTTACTCTGCACTATCTGTTCTGACTGATTATAAAGTATAAGGCGAAACATTTCTCCAACTTTTTTTTCTCTATTTTTGTGAAGATATTTCCAACATTTTCACATATATTTCACAATTATTTCTATGATACATGGTATGATAAACCTTATTTACATAAAAATATACCTCTTTTATGAGTAGAAAAAAAGCTTTTTTTTTCTTGCACCATCAGAGGTGCATAAATTGATGTAATTCCACAAATAAGTTTATGTCTAAGTGATGACAGAATATTGCTTTGCAAACATTTATATTTCTTTAATGGCAGGAAGATTCTATAATTTGTACAAAACATATATAATTTAACAAAAATAGTCATAACTAATTCAATATGTAAATAGCATAGCATGAATCATATATGTTCTTTTCAATCAAAATAATGAAAGAAAACCAAAGTTATTACAAAATAACATTTGAAATTGGGGGATTGAATAACAACATCTATCATTATTGTATCAATTATTTTCCTCCTTTGATTAAATCTTATTTTTATGTCACAGTTTAAAATTTTATATTTTGATTTATCTTTGAAAATTTCCAATGAAAACTTTTTTTTCATAAACAAAAACTCTTATCTTAATATTTAATTATTTTTTAAGCCTCTTGTGGTTAGTATGCATTTCCTTTTAAACTTGAAATTGGATGTAAGATGTTAAAAGCAGAAGGAAATTAACTGAGCCATTTAGATTCAGCCCTCAGTTTTGAGTCTTGAATTTTTTTTACATTGGATTATAATTTTTAAAGAGATAATTCTCTATATTTTCTATGCTTGTATCAAAATAAATAGATAAATTAAATAAAATAATAATAATTAAAAATATATATCATATCCACGATGTGTGTTTTATTTTGAAGGGGTAAAGCGGAAGCTGTGTTGTTTACTTGCACACCTTGACTGCAGGTGTCAGGGGGGGGACCACAGTCAGCAGCAGTGAGCTCGGAGCGGGCTGCGGAGGATGTGGACCCCGCTGTGGGGACAGGCTCCGGGCGGACCGCTGGTGCCCAGTCGGCTCTTCCTCACCCCGTCGCCCCGCACCTGCGCCCCTTCGCCCCCATGAAGCCCCCGCTGATGAAGCCCCGACCTGCCAGAGTGAGGCGGAAAGAGGCCGGACGCAGAGAGCATGTGCTGGCGCGTCGGGTTCGCCTGGACGCGGTCGTGTGTGGTTGATCTTGGCCGGAACCAGAGCCTCTCCTCCGGCCTGCTGAGCTCCGATGAGACGCTCTCGTTTTACGGGTACATCATCGCCCACCCCCTGCAGGACTACGGCGGGATCATGTCGGCTCTGGGCTCGGACTCTTGGTGGCGGAAGACGCTGTATCTGACCGGGGGGGCTCTGCTCGCTGCTGCTGCTTATCTGCTGCACGAATTATTGGCCATCAGGTACAAAACAATAGAGAAGAGAGAGAAGCTGCAGAGTTTAGGCCTCAGGGCTGAAAACACTGAACCTGGAAACCATATCATGATCTTATTCTCATCACATTTTTTTACTCTAATCTCACAAATCTTCTGTATTTTCTCGGGGGTTTGATATTACTTAATCTCGTCAGGATGGGCGGGGTGAGAGCGGAGTCTGTGGAGAATAAGGAATCGTGAGTGGGAGGATTGTGATGTAACGGAACCCCCAACCCCCTCCTCATAAACACACACACATTAGTGTATTTACATTTTAATAATTGCCTCATTACCATAACTCTCCAATTGTCTTCAGGTTAATTTGATCCGATTTCAAAAGTTATTTTGTCAGAACTTTGGTTTTCTTTGAGAGATGCACGATATTGGGTTTTTGGTCGATACTGATCAGAACTCAATACCGATATTTTTTCTGCACCCCGAATTGCAGAGATGAATGCACAGCAATATGGTGCAAACTCTTATCACATTTGTTATATTATATTCATTTTCTGTGACTTAATGCTCGTCTTGAATCATCATAACAATACCTACAGCTAGAGCAAATTTGGACAATTTCACATTGAACAGAGTAAAGAAACAATCTCTGTTTGCGCTGTAAATCTTTGCATGGGCATTTAATCAAGTGAGCAGCAACTCATTATATCTGCCAGTAACATATTGATGTATACCGATAACCAATTGTTCATCTTTTAGCCAATATCGGGTGATACTGATTTATGCCGATATATATTGTACATCCACGAAACTGTGAAGAAATAAGAGCGAGTGTCTGGTGAGAGCAGCCGTCACCCTCAGAAACATGACTTTTAATTTTTGTAATTATTATCTAAAAAAGAAAAAAAAAATATTACTACAATATTGACATTTCCCTTCGTGAATAAATGAAGTATTTTCCATTGAAATTAATTTCATTTTCATCCCCAGTTTCTGTCATAGAATTGCTCGAAATTTACATGTATAGCTATTTGAATATAATACGTCATGCCAATTTTGTTCAATTATGTGTGTTTCAAAAAAATTTAAAGCATCTTGCTGCCATTAAAAACATTGAAATAATTTCATAACAATATCTTGCCTACAATTCTAAATAGGGCTGTGCAATATGGCAAAAAAAAAAAAATCATAATATACTTTTCATATCTTATGATTGATTATTATCACAATTTTTTATGTTTTTATCTGCTAGTTTCAAGCATCTCTGCTGAAACTAAAGGAACTAGAGATTAGAGCAGGGGGATATGGCAAAAAAAAAAAATCATCACAACATGTTATTCATATCATCTGATCTCAATAGCTATGATGTTTGTTTTTTTGACATCATAACAGTCACTTTGTTAGGGTTCATTTTGTGTGTTTGCTTTACCAAACACCACTCTTTCACTTTCTCTGTCTCTCTCATGCACAAACATGCTCTGGTGTTTGGTTTCAGCCTACAGCACTGCAGGGACTGAAAAAAAAAACCTTTGGCTAAAGACAAATACAAACATCCTGGTGCCTAAAAATAAGCAGCTATGATTTAAATGTTACTGTCATAGAAATAGACTTTATGTTATTGACTCCATTGATTGCTCCTTGGCAGACGGTGGTGGTGACCTTAGAGAGACTCAGGTTACCTGCAGTGCAAACCCCATTGTTGTTGACGTATCACAGGCCTACTACGACACAGAGCCAGTGCACCGAGCATTACAAAGGTGTTTCTGGTGATGTAAATAATGTAGTTTGGTTCCACTTAAAGGTTTTGTCTCTTCTAATATAACATATATACAGCTAATTAAAGGTTATTGCACCAGGATCAGCTTCAGTGAGAGCACGTAGGTTTTTCAGCACCACTGACGTAGACAGCTCCCCCCCACGCTGGAGGTGACGCTCGTCTCCACGTTTCAGCACTTCTTACAGTGGACAGCGAACGTGCTGCTGCCTGGTTGCATATGTGCCCTTGTCTGAGCAGAAGCTACAAACGACGTCGGTGAATGCATCATAAGAGGGTGTTAATCATTGTTCTGACATTGCAGCGTCTGTTTTGGCTTGTATGGAAAAAGGGCTGAGCACTCAGGGATAGTTCAAGGACATTGATAGCAGATCATTGTTTTATTCACAGTATGGCAGGTCTTTCATTTCCACTTCTGAGGTTTGTTTGGCATAAACACTGGGCTGATTGGAGAAAAGCTAGTGAAAACGCTATCATAGACTGTGTGTTTTCTGTGAACTAAAAAAGAGAAATTGTTAATGAGTGGCTGCAGAATTGTTTTCAGGTTAGTTATTTTGAGATTAGATACAGACAGATTAGCCTCTCTGTTTCAGTGTTGTCAACAAGCTAGGCTAACAAAGGGCTTGTTAAAAATATAAACAAGATCAGAAATTGAATGAAAAACAATGTTCTAAAACCGGGAATGTAATAAGGGGTTACTTTTTGGAAAAAAGGCTCAGCATCTGTTATATTTTCAACCAGTTGTTACCTTCAGAGTTTCATTACTTTTTTTAAAACTACATTTTGAGTCTTCATTACATATCAGGCTTTAACAGAGCTGCCTTTAATTCAGCCAACAGACTGATATAAATGTATTGTCAGACCTTGTGTTAGTATATTAGAATGTCCTGTGCTTTAATTTGCAGTGATACTTCCTACACAACTCCATTGTTCCATTGTATAAGTCCACTTATAAAGCTGTGAAAGTTACATGGTTTGCTGGATGGTTTATCTAGCCTTGTATCATCCGGACAAGCTTTGACCATAAACAGATTTATCAGTTCAGTTCAGATCTTTATCGCCCCTGGAATATAAATTTGATTTGCAGCAGTGGACACAAAAAGCAGTAAATAAACAGACATAGGAAAGTGCAAATATAAGAAAATGTCACTGTTTGTTTAAAAAGATTCACTTTAATAGTATAAATAGGTAGATATAATAAATGTGAAAGTGCAGTCAAAGGTTTAAAAAGATTAAGAACTCTAATTTCACTAAAACATAAGAAAATTTGTATCTATTTCCTTTAAGAGAGCATGGTCAGAGCTGGGAAGATACACATCACTTTGCTTACAACTTGTCTGGTGTCTGACATATATCTGCACAGAACCATAGATCTAAAGTAACAAAATTATCCTCAAGTATTTCTGTTGGGAAATTTTTCAAGCAAATGCTGACAATCACACACCAAAGCTTCAGTCCTGATTCCTTCTTCAAATATTGTACTTTGTTTTCTGTGGTCTAAAGTAGGGGTGAGTCTTGACAAGAACCTCATTCAAAATTGTGCATCAAGCCACTTGAACTAATGTTATTATTCTTCTTGTATTCCCTTTAAAAATGTATTGAAAGCATCCTAACCTGCAGTGAAGCTCACACTGTGATTGAACACATGAGGAATAGAGTGCTTTGAGTTACTGACAGCACAACAACAAGTTAAAAAAGTCATATATTTCTCTGGTCACTGTCTGAAATGAAAGACTGCAAGAAAAAGAAAACTGTGCCTGCTTCTCGCGTAAGTGCCCTATGTCACTGAAAACTGTGTTTTATTTCCAACCCAGAGAAAATATGAGTTTTTTTAAAAATTGGTGTTGAGATTTGAAATGTGGGCATTATATCGGAGGTCAAAACATTGTGCTATATTGTTCAAATGATATTTTTAACACCCCTAGTCTAAATCAGAAATTAACCGAACATTATGGAATTACAGTCTTTTGGTATCTCCTCTGATGCAAGTAATACATTAACTTGTTCCATTTCTGTTCACTTATTGTAGAGCTTTTATTAAAACATAATAACTTAATTATCACCTCTATAAGGAAAGTAAATATTTTCTAAGTCTGATCATTACAGTGAGATGTGTGAGCCTTAACCTTCATTTAAGATACAGTGAAGCTTTATATTGAGATGAGAGGCAGGTTTCTTCAGTGTGACTCAAAATGAGAAAAACAAACACATAAAGTGTGTTTTTTTAAGCTTCTCCTCTTGTGTGATCTGCAGTTCTGTGTTTTCTCTTCCGCCAAACAGGAAGGAGGAAGAGCTGGACTCTAAAGATGCTATCATCCTCCACCAGTTCTCCAGGCCCAAATCCGGTGCCCCGTCTCTTTCCCCCTTCTGCCTTAAGATGGAGACCTACCTCCGCATGGTGGACCTGCCCTACCAGGTAGAATAAAAACACACTTTCTCAACAAACTTACTTTCTAGCATTCCATATTTTCAACTAAATTCAGTTCTTACTTGTGTTCTTACTTCAGCTGTGGAAATCCTTTCTCTCTTTCAGAACTACTTTGATGGGAAGCTCTCACCACAGGGAAAGATGCCATGGATCGAGTATAACCAGGAGCAGGTGTGCGGCTCTGAATTCATCATCGACTTCCTGGAGGAGCGGCTGGGCGCGAGCCTCAACAAGAGCCTGACGCCGCAGGAGAAGGCTGTGTCTCGTGCCATTACCAAAATGGTGGAGGAGCACTTCTACTGGTGAGAAAAACAAATCATTTTCTGTTGTTGTAGAACAAGAGGAAAGAGGGTTGTGAGGGAAAAACAGGATTGAATTTGTGGCTAAGTCTAAATTGAAGAATAAAGGAGGCGTGTGAAGTGAAATTGAAGTAGGGGAATTACTGTAAGCATTTCTGAGTTGTATGGGTTCGTGTTGCAGGACGATTGCTTACTGTCAGTGGGTGGACAATCTGGAGGAGACGCAGAAGATGCTGTCGGTGAGCGGACCACTGAGCGACCTGCTGAAGTGGATCCTGAGTCACCTGACCGGCGGGATTTTGAAGAGAGAGATGTATGGACATGGAATTGGACGTTTCTCTAAGGATGAAGTTTATGCTCTGATGGAGAAGGACATGCGCACTTTGGCCACTCTATTAGGTAAAGAAATACCAGACCCAGAAAACCATCTCACAAAAGTCGTCAGTGCAGTGCTCTAGTTTCTCTGCAGCTCAGCAGTTTCAGACCCTTCACTGTGTATTTTGTGGAGACTTGGCCACAGTTTGTCTCGCACTTGTGTTTCTTTATTTTCCTCTGGAGTGAGATCAGCAGCTTCATTTGGCAACTGAAGCCACAGCTCTGGTTTTTAACATGTGCCTCGAGAACTATAACCAGCAACATCATGTGTGTCCTTGTTAAGAGGCGGAGGTGGCCCCAAGAAAATGGAAAGATAGATACATTACTGACCTCCTGTGGTGAAGTTGTAGCTTTGCAGTGTGGAATCATCACATAACCTCTGAAAGTTAATTATGAAAGATCCTACAGCAGTGCTTCCCAACCTTATGGGCTGTGACCCCATTTTTACATCCCGGGGCAAAATAAATAAAAGGCAAATACAGCACCAATTTTTTGCATCTAAAGGGGAACTTTTGTACATCTTGGCTCCATAGAGAGCACAATTGCAAATACTGGCTCTTAAGAGGGCACTTATCCCATGTTTCTGCTCCCAAGAGGACATTTTTGCACAAGTTTTTCATTTTAAAAGGGGCATTTTTGTACATGTGTTGCGCAAAAGAGGGCACTTTTGAATGTTTAGACTCCTTAAGAGGGCACTTTCACACTGTTTTGCTTAAAAGAAGGCATTTTCTGACATGTTTTGGGCTCCAAAGAGGACACATTGGTGTGTTATGGCTCCCAAGAAGGCATTTTCTCACGATTTTTACTCATAGGAGGACATTTTTGCACATCTTTTGTTCCTAAGAGGGCACTTAAATCCATGTTTTTGCTCCAGAGAGGGCATTTTCACAAATGTTTTTGGCTCTCAAGTGGGAATTACTAGACATTTCTGGTGACTCCATTTGAATTCAAGGTGACCCTACATGATATCCTGAACCGGTGGTTGAAAAACACTGTCCTGCAGTGACAGACATTTGAATTTTTGACAAGAATTTATTTTAATTTATGCATTACTTGTGCATTCATAGCTCTTTTCATCTCTCTGTCATCTTGGCTCTCTAAAGTGAAAACTTTTTTTTTTTTAATTCAGGCTCAGTGAGTTTAAGTCTTGAGTTTAAGTCTGACAGATGCTGTTGGTCCTGTTAAGAAAACCTCTACAAAGTGTTAAGTGTTATCGGCAAAGTTAAAATCATCCCTTCAGGAGGACAGAATTGTCTGAAAAGAAACTCACTTGTTGTGTGGTTGTTTGATGCTTCTTTTCTTTGTGTGCTGCTCAGGTGATAAGAAGTACCTTATGGGCTCTAAGCTTTCGACAGTGGACGCTGCAGTGTTCAGTCACCTGGCCCCAGCGATGTGGACCCTCCCAGGGACACGACCGGAGCAGCTCATCAAAGGTCAGTTCAAAGACATAGAAGAAAAAATTCAATCTACCTGAAGGTCACGGAAGTGCATTTTGTTTTCTTTCATCATGACAGAAAAGCTAGTTTTATCAATCAGTCTACCAGTTTTTATTTATGGAGCACTTTTCAAACACAAAGTAATTGCAAAATACATGTGAATCTGTTGGAAACATCATCCCAGAAATGGAGAACGTTGTACTTTATAAGCAGTCAGAACAGACAACAGGAGGGTTAAGAATAAACTCAACTATGATTATGATTACAGCCCTACCGATGTAGGATTTTTGGGGCCGATGCCGATACTGGGGGCAAAAAAAGGCTGATATCCAATAAAGTGGCCGATCCTATATATCGGCTGATACATGAAATAAGAACATTGATATACACAGGATATAAACTGTGCATGAATACAGTTTCTCTGATTTTGCTATTTATAGGTATTTGTTTTGAGTAAAATGAACATTTTTGTTTTATTATATATAATATTATATATTACAACTACTGACAACATTACTTCCAAATCCCAAATATTGTCATTTAGAGCATTTATTTGCAGAAAACGAAAAATGGTCAAAATACCCCAAAAAGCCCACTGTTTTCAGACTTCAAATCATGTAGAAAACAAGTTCATATTCAATTTTAAACAACACATTACTCATGTTTTAACTTAGGAAGTATTGAGAAATCAATAATTGGTAGAATAACCCTGATTTGCAATAACATCTCTCATGTGTCTTGGCTTGTTCTCCACCAGTCTTTCACAGAGGAGAGTGATGACCACAGCAATGGTTTTTATACATTTACTTCTTAAATAAGATTTGTTTCAGGTGATCACCTCATGTTGGAATTCAACAGACACTGAAATGGAATGACTGTCATATGTTTAGAGATGCTGATTTCTGAAAATTTGCAGTGAAATTTTTTCCAGAGCTGTATGATTCAAGACAAAGGAGCAGAGCACCAAAAAATGAAAACTAGGAACTTTAATTATAAAACTGTCAATATAAGGACTGTAAACCAATTGATGAATAATAAGGGAAACCGGGCTGGAAAGCATGGTGTGTGTGTGTGTGTGTGTGTGTGTGTGTGTGTGTGTGTGTGTGTGTGTGTGTGTGTGTAAAGTTTATACATCGGCTACATAATGGACAATGTTGATTAATTGGTGACTTGCTACCATTGGCCCGGGCTCTGATTATGATATTTATTTATTTATTTTTGCTGCAATGTTAATGTTTCATCAGCTTTAATGCGTTTGATTTTCATAAAACTTAACCCTGGTCTCTGTCCCTGCCAGGCGAGCTCATCAACCTCGCCATGTACTGTGAGCGCATTCGCCGGCGTTTCTGGCCCGAGTGGTTCGTGGATCTGGAGGACTTCTGCTACAGCGACAGCACAGAGGGCAGCAGCTCGCCCTCCAAACTCCCTGATCTGGGCCTCTACTCCTGCACAGACAGTTTCCAGGACTGTACGCAAACGCACACTCCACACACTCACACTCCACACTCTCACACTCACATGCCACAGGACCCACCGTCACCAGACAGCGACCCCACAGGCCACTCGCTGTATGACTCTGACATGGACACGGAGTGCTCTGAAATGGACCAGCTGAAGTGTTGACGACACATTAATGCATAGAAAACACAGCATTTAAACGCACATCACCGAGAGCAGCTGCGTTAATCCTGCACACATGCCTCCCCCAAAAGTTCACGTGGGGAGTGTTTTTGTGTCCGTGTGAGACGAGGGGGGGGGACCTCGAGGTTCAGCCTTCACGCTCTGGTGGAGGAGCGAGTGCAGGGTGAGAGAAACGGAGGGTGATTAAAAAGCGTGGAGAGAAAGTAGAGAGGTAGCTGACAGAGAGCGAAACAAGAAACCGGGAGTGAATGACGCCGCTGCTGAGAAACTCCTCTGCGTGGTCATTTACAGTTACAACCTCAACCTGTGTGTTGTAACATGTTGTAACAAAGATAACTTATCAAACGTGCCCCTCGTTATTCCCTCGTAGCAAACTCAAACCTCCCGACCTTGTGTGTGTTTTGACTAACTGAACCCGTAACGCCTTGTGTTGATACGACAGCGACAAGTAGGGAACTGTACAGGATTTATCCAGTGTACATATATAAATGAGTCTGATTACATAGATAGATGATTATATATTTAGTATGAATAGTATAGATAGTCTAAACATGTAGAGTCATCCCCTCTGTGTTCATACTGTGGGTGTTTCTCCTTTAAAATCCCGTCTGTGTCGAACACACAAAGACCTCCTGTTCTGTATGTATCTGTCTACACAACTAGGATATTACAGTAATGCTTGCAGCCCATATTAAAGTAATGCAGTAAAACATCACAGGAGTTAATGGAAAGCTAACCTCAGTACTTTGAAACTATTGTTTGTCTTTGAAAGACAAATATTTTACCAAAAGATAAGAACGTTTTTTTTTCCCTATATGAGAAGCATAATATGAAAACACGCAGGTGCCTGTGTTGTTTAGATTGTCATTGAGAGCGTAGCTTTAAGTTAAATAGGCAGTTGACATACATTGAAGCATCGAGCGGGTCAAACAATCATGTAGAAATAGATTAGATAGATACTATCCCCTGAGTGAAAGTGCATGGCTGGTACGTGCCAATGAAAATGCCCCTTAAAAATTGTGTACATCACCTTCTCTTTCTGTATTTGCTGGCTTATTTTTTTTAAGATTATGTCTCCTTTTGTTGCCTCAGATTAAATAAGCAACACAAAGATGTAGCCAATGGATGCAGAAAATTATCCAGAACAATGGATTCATAAGAAATTGTTGTTAAGCAATAAAAGAATGGACACAGGTAAGTTCAGGCAGAATCATATCTGAGGTGTGAAATGATAAGATTCCAGTTTTGTGTGTTTGTCACTCAGCAAATGCACAAAAACATTGAGAGTCCAGATGATGGATCTGACTCCAAGTGAAGGGTGTAACTCACTGTGTGTGTGTGTGTCTCTACTGTGAGTCACACTCCTGTGAGTGTGTATGAGGCAGACTGGTGACTTATCAAACAGCTCAGCATTTTCTTCCCAAACACACACACACACACACACACACACACACACACACACACACTGACTCATGATAAAAGCAGGAAGAGATTTGTACCAGTATGGGAAGTGTGTGTCCTCTGCAGCGCCTTTCTGGGAAGTCACTCTCCACTTTCACTCTGATTTAATAATTTTCTTGAGGCTGAAGTGATGCTTAAATTTATGAATGAGAGGAGGCAACATAATTAAGCTTTTCAAAGGAAAAAAGACGCGTCAGCATGATATCTTATTTATTAAAAAACATTCAAGAGGCCCATCAGCTTGTGTGGAGGCTGGAAAAATTATCAACCTTAATGAAGGCAAATTATTATTCTAAAAGTTAAATTAAAGATTCCAAAGAGATGGAACTAATGTAAATGTTTCTAACTGTGTACATGACTGTTTTAAAACAACGGACATTATTACAGTGAAAGAAGCTCAAACTGTTACTGTATGGACTGTTAAGTATGGAAGAGGATTAGGGCCACTGAAAAATAAAAAATAGGTCCAGAATTTTTGAGATTTTCATTCTGAGATTAAAGTCATAACTCTAAAACAAGCTCAGAATTCTGACCTTTCTCTATGAATTTTGACTTTTTACTCCATACTCTGACTTTAAACTCAGACATTTTGACTTTTTCGCAAAATTCTGACTTTTAACTCAGAATTCTGACTTTTTCTGCTTATTCTGACCATAAAATTTTCAGTAGCAGTCATTTTAATAAAAGAAAATGTGGTGTTCTTGAGGATGTTATCATAACAACAGCGTCTGTTAATGCGCTAATTAAGCAGCAAGGAGAAGGAGTGATGTCGGCCTTGTGGCAGTATTTTGCATGAAAGTCAGAAAAAGACATTATAGCTGAGTGCAAAACTGGTCATGAACAAGTTTCCAGAGGCGGAACTGGGGAAGTTTAATATGTTTAAAATTGTAACACTCCCTCAAGGCTGATCGAAGACTCAAAAATAGAGCTGAACGTCACATCATTTATGCTGATATCTGACCAGATCAATATCTTATCGGCCAATACTCGAGGATACAATATCAGAAGTGAAAAGGTTGTATCAGGACAGCAAAAATATGAATTTGATTTGGTCGATTTCTTATCTACCACAGAATAGTGACAGGTTTATTTCTATTACAACAGATCTTGCAAAGTGCACACTGTTGAGGAAAATGATGGGAGCCTTACTTAAGTATTTTGCTCTTTAAAAAAATAGAATTGGGTGAAAATTTTAAAATCATCTCTGGAAGTGAGAAGCTTTAAGAAATGTTGCAAGTTTTGATCAGTGGTAGTGAGAGAAGATATGTAGCACAGCATCACTAAGAGAATGGAGGATGTCATTATTACCCTGAAATAGATGATGGCACAGTGGGTATGAGAGAAAAGTGCGATGGTTTCATAACAGCACAGACATCAACAAATCAGAACTGACACTATGTTCGCTGCTCGACTTCTAAAACTGAAACTATGAACAGAAAAAAGTTGCTCTGTGGCTTATAACCCTCGTTAGCATGTTCTTGCCTTCTCTTATCATTTCCAGCCTTAAAGACACTGACTCTTACAGCTGTTTACTTAAAATCAGTGCCAGCAGAAGATTTTTGTTTAATGTCGTATTTATTTATAACTTATTTATTTGATGCTTTTTTATATTTCTGTTTGATGTAAATGTATATTGTTGGTTATTTTGCACTTTTCTTCTGATGTTTTAATGTTTTCTTCTCTTGTGGAGAGTTCCTACCAATCAGCCGATCATTGTATTGATCTGTGTATGAGTGCAATACCGTCCATTCATTGACTTCCATTGACGCTGCATATTTTCATGTCGCCAGTCATTACCGTAATTGCATGTGCACCCACGTTTTTCAATGTTATTTGGTAAATGTTTGAATATCATGCGATCAATAGCATTGTGTTTAATCGTTACAGCCCATCATCTGCTGCAAAAGTTACAGTCATGAGGAAAACTCAATATGAAAAACAACAAACTTTAAGGTTGAGAAATGCAGTGAATGCTTATATCTGCATGACGAGGTCGATCAGTCTGCTGATCAGCTGATGATCGGCATCTTTAAAATTATCTAAAGAAGAGGACTTTCCTGTCCTGATCATTTTCTTCATGTCTCTGTGACCCTCAGCTGTTCAAGGTCAAAGGTCAGGGGTTTGACCCTGTGTCATGTATGTGGCGCTCCCTCATTGAGACTTCTGCTTGTAGACTTAGAAGCCATATTGCATTGTCTTGTGGTGTTGTGTGTGCTGAAACACTTGTGGAGTCTCATCGAATTGTAAATACAACAACCCGGGGAGTGGGGAGGGGGGGGTCAAAAGCAAAATACTACACGAACAAAACCTACAACTCTGTATCTTTAAAAAGATTCTTTCGAATGTATCAAACCTAGAGATAAAAAGCTGTATGACAATGGATTACTCGTAATATTTCATTAAATATAGCTGTGGTATTTTCCTCTTGTTTTGTCTCACTTATTGTGAACTTCAATGATCAACTGCGTCGAATGAAAAGACAAATCTTTTTGAGTTTTCTCTGATTCATGGCTCACGTGTCGTCATATATCAGTGTCCTAATCTCTCTCCCTCTGTGCCTGCGACAATACTAAGCCCACCCAACAATGCTGAAGAATAAGCTCCCTGCCCTTTTCTTTCTACCTCAAGAGAAAAAAGACGCCGGGACAGAAAGAGAGAGAGAGAAAAGAGTAAGTCCTGGGAAGATACAATGCGTGTTTGTGTGAAGGAAGAAAAAAGTGGCACACACCGTCGGGAAAAGATGAATGATATTTGATAACTAGCTGGCCGTGCTTCTGCAGCCTTTGTGCACAAGAATCCCTGAGAGATTTTTTACACACAAGAAAGAAAAGGACTGTTCAGATGAGTCCAGAGCGGGCACGTGCTCACAGAAACCATCCAGGGTTTGAGAGTCTGTCCTTTCTTTTTTAATAACTCATTTAATTGTTTACCCACAGCCAAACAGAAACATGGTCAGGGAGTGTGTGATCGAGGCCAATGATCTAAAACGTTGATATATTGATACCAACATTGGCATCAGAATTAATCAATACTTGTGTAATGAGGTTGATACTTAAGCTTCAGTTTCTCTTCAGTATGTGTGCTCCTCTCACTCACTTTCCATATGCGCGGATTAAGTCATCTCTCACTTGAATTTATTTTTCAAAATGTAATTGTTCCTCACAGTTGTAATTACAAAAAAAATATTCCAAACCATTGAGATAGTCATATAATATGTATATATTTAAAGCCAGTTGAATAAATCCAAAGGAGTTATTTTACTGGAACCGACAGTATGTAACTAAATTAAGATATAAATATAACATATAAGTTGCTTAACAACTTTAAAAGACTTCTACATTTTTTTTACCACGGCTGCCCAAATTTATTGGTATAATGCGGATTTCCTAAATATTTTTGTGTTTCTGTGGTGGTAAGTCTACCAGTATGTGCAAACTGTTAGATCTAAACCATAGCTTTAATTCTATAATATAATGAGTACCGTAAATGTACTGTTTTACAAAAAAGCAAAAAAATGTATTAAAGCACACGATTATTTCTGATTGAATAAGGATATTACAGTAATGCTTGCAGCCCGTATTAATATAATGCAGTAAAATATCACAGGAGTTTATTGAAAGTTAACCTCAGTACTTTGAAACAGTTGTTTGTCTTTGAAAGACAAATATTTTACCAAAAGATAAAAACTAAAACATTTTTCCCTGTGTGAGAAACATAATATGAAAACACCCAGGTGCCTGTGTTGTTTAGATTATACAAATTTATTAGTATAATGCGGATTTTCTAAATATTTCTATGTTTCTGTGGCGGTAGGTTTATCAGCATGTGCAAGTTCTTAGATCTAAATCATATCTTTAATACTAAAATGTAACGATTGCTGTAAACGCACTGTTTTACAACAAAGCAGAAAAAGTCTTACAGCACATGATTATTTTTGATTGAAAAAAAATTGTTTTTACTTTAATTCATGAACAGAAACATTAGTTTTAGTTGTTGTGTGTTATTCTTGATGAATTTCCACAAGCTGCTTTTCTTTGTGAAAAGTATCGTTATAAATATTGACATCGGTGATACTGGCCCTATGGCTCATATTCAGACTAAAAAGACATTTTTACTAAAAATAAGACAAAGGCACTTTCTTAGGTTTCAGTTAATAATAACAGGATGTAGAATCATGGCAAAAGAGCAAAGCCTGATACTTGTAAGGAATAACTTTTACGAGATCGGGCCCCCATCCTCTTAAATTCTCCACACGTCCCTGTTTAAGAGAATAAAGCTGCTCTGGTGAGTCATCGATGATATACAGTGTGTGAGTCTGACACGTGCCTGTGTGCATGATGTGTGAGGTTGGATGTGCAAAGAGGGCAGTGACTGTGCCTTTGTGTTTGTGTGTGTGTGTGTGTGTGTGTGTGTGTGTGTTAAAAAATGAATAATGCAGAGGATGCCTGTGCGAGCGTAAGGGCTGGGGGGGAGGGCAGATGGTCGCCTGCTGATAGGACGAAATCCAGGCAACCGGGTCCCCCAGAGAGTCGGGTTTAGGCCTGACTTACACACACACACACACACACACACACACACACACACACACACACACACACACACACACACACACAAATCACAGCCCACAAATATCAAAGTGATTTACTCTTTTCCTCTCTAACTACAAAAAAGAAAAAATATGTCAGACAATACCTAGCGTTTCTAGACATTAATCATTTAAAAAAATTAAAAAAGCTTGAAATTATATACTTAATTCATTTTAACCTATTTTTTATGTTACTTGAGCTAATAATCTATAAGGCTAAAAAAAACCTGTTATGAGTAGAACCTTGAAAGAAATTTAATTGTTTTGGTCCAAATTTAAATGAAACTGAATGCAATAAAATGTGTGTGAAAACATCACAACAAAAGTGAATATTACAATCAAGCACACCTGACTGTTTTTACCTTGTCACTATTTTTCTGACGATTGTCTCCAGCTTCCTCTTTACAGGAGTCACATCTTACCTATAAGGAAAAAGTGCAAGAATAAAATCATTTCTAAAGAGAATTTGAACTATTTGAAGCCCTTTCAGATTCTAGTGGAGAGGAAAAGGAGTGTGTTAGAAAAAGGATGAGCGCTATGGAAGCCCAGAGAGGACATGCATCCTAGTTGTTTTCTTGAGATTTTGACGTTGCATCAGCAGATCATAACTTGCAGTTTGAAAGGCAAATGAATAGAGATCAGTTTGAATTACATAATTGGTGTGAGCAAGTACTGTTTTCTAGATCACAAGAAAATTATTCCTTTATCAAGCTGTGGTATCTTATTGGATGAATGGGGTCATAAAAAGAAAAAAACAGCTTCAGTGTACTAATATATCAAAAACAATAAGTGAGTACCTGGAGAGAACCGGCACCTTGTTGTCGCTCTGTGTAGATTTGTGTCTTAAGTTAAAGCAGGAGTTCTTCAACTTTTTCAGACCCTACTGTGTTTCGTAGTAAACTGAGCCTGGTACTATGAATTCTGGGAAACCAGAGCCAGTATGAACCATGCCGCCGCGTGATTGGCTCGGCCGTGATAGAGGCGGGTCCTTCTCTTTCTTGAAGTGAAAGCTGAGTGAACTTGAGTTAATTTCTGACTGAAGGATCATAGATTCAGCCTCTGTTTCCATTTATGTGTGTTCAAAAATAATAACATGAGTAAGATTAAAAATATTTGGAAACAAATATTTGAAAATATGACAAATCAACCAAAAAATGTTAGAGACCCCTGTAATACCCCCACGGACTCCATAGGGGCCGCGGACCCCATATTGAATACCCCTGAGTTAGGTTATTCAGTCCACACCAGAACAAACAATAAAACTTCAGTGTGTAACTTGATTTCTGTCATTGCTTGAGACCCAATGTAAATCTTTCTTAGTGGCCTATAACTACACAAAGTGTTGTCAAAGAAATTGTGATTTTATTATTTTTTTGTCCAATTAGCCAATTACTAATGAGGTGTTTGTGTAAGAGCTAATTCCCACACTTCACTACCTCTTTACAGAAGCGAAAAGATGACATTAGTGACTAAAACTCATCCTAATTCAAAAACAGCGACATTGTGAGAGCCCAAAATGTAACACTGACCTGAAATGTAATCTAAAAAAGCTTGAAATGTAATAAGGTATAAAAGTTATTGTATTTCAAGGTTCTTTTCATTTTCCAACGATTATATGTTGTTATATATTTGGATTTTTGTTCCATTTTGGGTCAGTGTTACAAATCAGGCTCTAAAATGCATGAAAAGGGACAAAGCATCTCTAAATGGTGATGATTTATCTATGATGTATGTAAAAGCAGTGACATTAAGAGGTGAAATCATCAAGTACAATATGGAAGTTACTTTTATGGTACTTTGATGTAATCTGTATTTGTTTGAGTTAAGATTCTGATGGATATTATTTACCCTTATTTACGCATTTTTGACCAGTCATTGGTAAAAGTGTGCTGAACCCTCTGCTTCTCCTCACTTTTTATATTTTCCAATCCATGAAAACAATAATCCATGCCAAGTAGTCTGTTACAAAGACCAGAACGTCAGAAAAACACACTTCAAATGGATCACAACACAACAGAAGTGTTTCCATAGGACACTTAAAAGTGATGCACAGATCCAGAATCGTTAGTTGCCAACGCAGATTTTGAGTCACAGCCCAATTTAAGTCCTCTTTCGGTCAGTGGAGTTGGAAAGCGGGATAAAAAGTGAGTGTTTTTGATTTATTTCAACATTGTGATCCCATCTTTGAAAAGTAGCTTTGCTGGTTCAAAGAAGGAAAAATGATCCCAAAGTAAATTAAAGTTAAAACTTAAACATCAAATATGTGGATGCATGTCCCCTTTGGGCTTCTGTACATATCAGTCTAATAACTAAAGTTATAATTTTACCTGTAACAGACTCCTTTGATGCTGATCTCACCCAAGAGTAAAAAAGACACCCTAACCCAAACAATCCAGTTAATGACGTCATCACACAAAAAATAACTAAATTCCATTGAAAAATTATTGTAATTAAAAAAAAAGTCCTTCATTCATGCTGAGCCTGACATTAACCTGCTGACACCACTAGGGGGCAACATCTGACTGTTTTATGATTTGAAGCTTAATCAACTGAACACGAATCCTCAGGAAAACATGAAAACGAGGTGCAAAAACACAGAAGCGCAAAAATTACATGAATGTGAAAAACATTTCTGTCGCTTTAAAAAACAGGGAGGAAAATAAAATCTTAACATTTCCAAGAAAGAAAAGTGAAGTTAATTTTACTTTAAATTTAGACTCCAGTTTTATGGCATAATCAATATTCATTGTTTTTGTGACATTAAATTGTTTATTTTTTCCGCATGTTAATAAAATTATTTAATTTTAAAGGTATTTTCAGGGGTCAACTCTCTGCATGTTTGTAATGATTTTATGACTCGTAGCAATGACAGCAGGCCTGATTTAAACACAAACTACATTAATACTTCTCATTGTTCCCGCATTATCTCGTGTTCTGCAGATAAAAGAACAGCATCCTGTTTTGTTTAATCGTGTTTAGAGGAGAATAGCTTTTGATATTTCAAATAAGCCCTGTCATAATTGTCAATTAGTTTCCATATTTATCCTGATGTCAGTATTAATTACATGCGAGCTGTGTTTCAATTTGAGGCCTGAGCTCGGCGCATATATCTGAGCACATCAGCGCATGTAAACACTTCATCCAAGCAGCTGAAGGACAATCAGAAAACAACCACACGGACTCATCAAATCCAACTTTACAAAGCGAGGCCGGAGGAAAAAATAAAACACACATCATGGTGTCAGTTACACTTTTAAACAGAGCTCAATAAACGAGCAAAGACTGCAGTGATTTAGAAAACAAATACGATTTAATGACAAAAAGCATATAGAAATTGTGCAATCGTTGATTTGTTCTTTTTTTCTATTTCTTCTTCGCTGGATCACAGATTTCAGGTCAATGCTTTTTTTGTTTTGGTTTTATTAATTTTTTTTAAAGCTCAAAAACTCTAATTCAGCTGAAGGATTCTCTTATTGTTTTGTGTGTTTAAGGGTTTTGGATTTAGAAATTTCAGGCCTTGTTAAGTATTATGACCTCAAATGAAACGACCTTTTGTGTGCATGAAAAGATGATTATTTGTCAGCTTTTATTTTGATAATTTCTCTCTTAAAAGGAAAGAAAATACTGAATATGCTTGTTTTTATTGTGATGCAAGCAGAAAGTTTTTTAAAATGCAAAATTCAGAACCTATTTTCTCTCCCATCCTTTAGCTGAATTTGAGTTTCAGAGTTTCTTCCCTTTTTTTTTAGATGAAAGTCAGAGGATAAATCCATGAAACTATCCTCTCTAGAGTTTCCTTCCTCCATCAGATCATGTTATTTATCACAGGATTCGAGTGGCACAACAACACGTGTCTGTGTTTGTGCTTTGGCACAGACTGACAGGGAGAAAAACAAACAAACAAACAAACAAACAAACGAGGCCATACAAAATAAAAAAAGAAAAACGATTGGAGATACATCCCACAGAGAGTCTCTTCAGTGAATGAATGAGTCACACAGTACAGTAGAAGAATTAGAGCCTCTGCGGCCACAGCTGGTTTTTCCAGGAGAGGAGTCAGTTTGTTTGTTTTGTTTTGTTTTTTTTTCTTCTTAGAAAGGAAGGCAAGGTGGACTGGAGGGTTTTTCTCCAGCCTCGGACAGTCTCGGTCTTTCTCGTCACAGCATTTTGGAAAAAGTAGAGAAATAACAAAGAGCAAAAACACAGACTGTAAACAGGCGCACAGAGAGGTCTGCACAGAAACAAAGCGTTAGTGAACCAGTCTCTGTGAAAACACATTATTATTATTATTATTATTATTATTATTATTATTATTATTATTATTATGTCATTACCAGCTACATTCAGGTATTTTTAGAGAAAGTCGTACATTATAAATTGCAAATAATTTAGATTGCTACACATTTTAATAACAAAAATCATACTAAATTTAAAATGCATGACTTAATAATAATAATAATAATAATAATAATAATAATAATAATAATAATAAGTGAAGCAGTTGGCTGGTATTTTAACCTTGTTCAGCAGGTGTCTGCCATTTCAGCCTCTCATGCCACGCGCTGAGCAGAACCCCTGTTGCTTTTGTTATGATGGAAAGATGGCGTTTATTTACCCACACACTGACTGCGACTTCTCCTCCAGCCACAAGCTTGGTTTTTATATATTTTTACCTCCAGAGGACACCCCGTGCCCACATAACCCCCCTAATGCCTTTCTTTAATGACGCGTAAAATAGTGACGCCTTGGGAAAACGTACAGAAAAGCGTTTCGTTGTCTTTTTTTACTCTTTTGGTTTGCACACACCAGCCGTCTTCCAGTGTATTTGGCAGTCCCACGGCATGAAACCTCCTTATACGGCTCCCTACTCTGCTTTTTTTTAGTGCTGGAGTGCCACTGTAGATCCCCACTGTGTGTTTGTGTGGGTCCCACTGTGTGTGTGTGTTTGTGTGGGTCCAACATTTCCCCTGGATGAGGTCCAGTTACGCGCGGTCCAGCACTGACAATCAAACAAATAAGGAGGCATGTATTCCTCATTTTAAGGGTCCGTGTTTGTGACCAGGATTGTGGACTCTTAGGGGGTCACTGCACAGGAGTTTGTCCTCCGTGGTGAGGAGGGGTGTCCCCGTACATGTCCTCTCCTCCTGCTATCTGTCCCCCCGCAGGTGTCATCCTCTTCTCCTTTTGCCTCCTGTTACAAAACCAAACCCGCACCACCTCCTTCTCCAGCTGCAGGCTGTCCGCCAGGGAGTTGATCTCCGCCGCTCCCGGTTTTGGACATTTGAGAAAATGGCTCTCCAGAGCCCCCTTCACGCCCACCTCGATGGAGGTCCTCTTTTTCCTTTTCCTCCCCTGAGCCGCGATTTTATCCAGGCTCGTGGGGCTCCCCGAGGTGGAGTCCGCCTCCTCCAGCCACTTGTTCAACAAGGGCTTGAGTTTGCACATGTTTTTGAAGCTGAGCTGCAGCGCTTCGAACCTGCAAATGGTGGTCTGAGAAAACACGTTTCCATACAGCGTCCCCAGTGCCAGACCCACGTCCGCCTGCGTGAAACCCAGCTTGATGCGGCGCTGCTTGAACTGCTTGGCGAACTGCTCCAACTCATCAGAGGTCGGAGTGTCCTCGTCTGACTGGTCCTGGTGGCCCCCGTGCTGGTGATGGTGTGATAGAGACTGCTGGTGGGCCCCGGGGCCGCCTCCGTGCTCACTGAGGTGCGGACTGTGGCTGTGATGGTCTTCGTCCCGCAGGGGGTGGTGATGCATCCCCCCTTGCTCTCCCCCCTGCATCAGACCGAAGCCGGACTGAGAATAGACCAGGCTCTGGCCCTCAGAAGTCGCCATACCGGGGATGTGCGTGGTGGCTGTGCTGGTTCGCCATGCTCTGGCGTCGTGATGCGCCTGCTGGTGCGCGAGGTGAGGGTGTCGCTGTTGCTGCTGCTGCTGCTGCTGCTGCAGACTGCTGGAGTTCTGCAGCTCCTCTCGGTCACTGTCGTGCAGCACGGGCTTCACGTCCTGCTCTCCGAGGGGACTAGATGGCCAGGGCGCCCCGCCGTCACCGTGAGACAGCGCCGTTATCCACTGGTGCGCGTGGCTGAGAGGATGTCCGCCGCCCGGTAACGTGCTGTAGTCGTTCTGGAGCAGGCTGTGCGCGTCCCTGTACGCTGCCGCCTGCTGCATGCTCCCGGACTCGGAGTGCGGCGGCGGCGCGCTGCTGGGGGTACTGAGGACGCTGTAGTGGTTGGACGTTGCGGTCGCCATAACTCTCGCAGCCAGAGTGATAGCTGGAGTTAAAAGGAGGCTGCCTTTGACAGGAACTCTTTTGCGCCACGGGGCAGCGAGGCGTCTCTCTCCAGCATCTCCCGGGCGCTGTGCCAAGGGGACGCAGAGGCGCGCACCTGTGGTCCGCCTCGCTCCGCTCTTTATTGGCCAAGAACGGTTGACAGATGTGGTTACCCCTGACAGCACCCCGCTCATTGGTCACGGGAGATTGTACAGAAACCCCAATCACTCTGCCCAACAATACTAGCAGTCCTGCAGCATGGAGAGTACAAAGTAGAGGAGCTGAGGAGTGTAAACACAGAAAGAAAAGACTGAACGAGCTAAGCTGAGGGGTGGAAAAAAAACGTGGCAAAGCTGAAAGTTTTTTCTCAAACATTGATGTGGGTCAGTGGGTCACATTTCTTTATGTCGTGCGCCAAAACTGTGCGTAAAAGTTGAATAAGATAAACAGACTTTGCCCTTTTGAAGAAAATGACAAAAACGAGTTAAATCTTGTGTTTATGGGAGAATCTTGAATCTATTTTGCAGCATTAGACAGAGAGCAGGGATCATGAGGAGAAACTTCCAGCTGCCTCTCTGCCCTCAGGACGCTGTCCAGAGAGAGGGGCCGCGTGCTTCTAGGGCCCCTGCCCCGTTGCCATGGCGAGCGCGGTGAATGGAACAACGCCCACGTCACAGCTGCAATTCGCTCCTTCTTTTCGTTCCGTTCCAAAGGGCTCATTGGGGCCGCGCGCTCGGCCGTCGGGACAAATAATGTGTGGTTTCGGGGGTGGGTGGGGGGTTGGGGAGGCAGGGCAACTCGGGGCCAAAAGAGAGGAGGCTGTAAGAATGGATCCCTCAGCCTGCCCTTTCTACCCCCCCTCACACACACACTCACACACACACTCACACCTGCCTGTTGGGTAAACTTTGGGATGGATGCACGCTCACTGGCTTGCTTTCTCAAAGCTCCTATCCAAAATATTTTGATGAGGGAGAAGTGTCTCTACCCTCTGATGCACAAAAACAGAGATGGCTAACAAGAGGTTTTTCTATTTTCCTCAACAAGTGCATCACAAATATCTGCCTCACACACCACTATCATTTATACAAGGGCTCTCAACATTTTTATTTTTCATTAAAACACATTTTACAGCCAAATATCTGACTTCTAACCTCACTAAATCTAGCAGTGCCAGGTAGAGACTTAGGGTTTGGCATATACAAACAAAGAGGCTTAAAAGAAAAGATGGGTTGTTTCCAATTTTGCTTTGATGTGCTTCCCTCGTGTATGTTTCAACTGGGTTACATGTTGTATGTCTCTTTCATTTGTGCTTAGGCCTGCTGTAAACACAATTTTTTATGTTTTTTCACTGTATTTTAAATCTTATTGAGTGTATTTTAGGTTGCCTGCTGTCATGGCTGATGACTGCAGCTGGAAATTGACATGAAAATGATAGTTTTTAACAGGACAACAGAACAACCTCATTTACCTGCAGGAAGTCAGGTGTACGGCTCTTGACTCTTCTTCACGTAGACACGGGATGGGCTGCTTTTTACTGTCTATGCTTAGTATGAAGCTATGATTGGCTCAGTGAGGGGCCCAGTTTGGATGTTGTGTTTACAAACAACAAGAAAAATTCCTGCAGACTCTACCTTCGAGGTACAATCGCGCGTCTCGTCTCTCCTCCTAGAACTGTGTTTTTTAAATTTAAAGCTATTTTTTAGGCTTTCATGCCCTTATTATAATAGGTAAGAACAGTAGATGAAGCAGAAGACAGGTGGAGAATGAGGACTGATATGCAGGAAAGTGGCCACAAGCCAGACTTGAACCCAGCCCAGCCACACAAGGGCAAACCACTGGACCATCTGCGCTCCTGTAACTGTCATTTTGATGGTCATTTGTTGTCCACAGATGAAGGCAGGGGGCATTTAAATATGACCGCCAGAGTCCATATGTGTGGCAGTGACCACGTACTAGAGACTTCTGGGAGAGGAAGGAGTTCACAGAGCCGTCCGTTGTTCACATCCAGTGATGTTGCAAAAAAGGTGTTTCGAAATATTGGAACATCTGAAAAACCACCTCATATACAAGAAGTTGTTTTTCAGTCTGGTGCTTCCGTTGCCTTTGTTATTACAATATTTAGGTTTTCAAATTCTAGGTGTAATAGAAAAGCAGCTGCTGATACAAGCTAAACAAATGCGAAAAAAACAAGTTGTCAGCTGAGTGCTGGTTACACACGTTTGATACAGATGTTTTCCCTATATAAATGAGTGCAACATTGAAATTAGTACATTCATTGCCCTGCACAGGAGGGTTTTTTTTTACTTACACCATGTCCCAAGCCAAGCATTGATTAAACTGTCAGAACACTTATGTAAAAGGTGAAAACTGTGTGAAAACAAAAAAAGCCAAGGCAGAGAGAGAAGCAGCAAAGACCCCAGAATTGTGCAAATAGAAACAAAAATATAAATAAATGAGTTTCTGAAAAAAGGCAGTTACTTGGTCTAATCATATATTGGGAAATTTGGAAAATGGTCTCACTTTCATTTTCCAGGAGTCAGTGAACTACAGTGAGGAAGTGCTCTGTTGTTCCCTTCATATAAGTGATGGATCTGGATGTTTGTATTTCCTCTCTTGACGCTGTTTTCATGAAAATAATAGGGAAGTCTGATCATGAAAATCATCAAAGCACCAACCCTGCTCTATCTCCTGCTCCTATCTTCACATGAACACACTGACAGTGAAATTAAACTAATCCTCCTCCTGCTGAGCCCCCTGAAACTCTTTCAGATCCTTGGGGGGTCTCTGGACCTACTTTGGCAACTAGTGGTATTTAGGAGGTGTGATTTTATTGGTGCAAAGTGGGACACCGTCTGTACAACATAACAGCTTTTAAGAGGTTAAAGAAACCTTGAAAGATGAAAAAAAAAACAGTTTTACCTTCGTGAGCACCACACTTTACACCGATGTGTTAATTCAGAGCCTGGCTGCTCTGAAAGACGACATGGACAGTAAGCAGTGTAGGTTAATTGATAAATGTTATGACGCTAATCATGTTTCTACATAAACTGATGCACATTGAATTATGGGGATCCAAAGAACACTGGCGTATGATTAGGGTGTAATTCTGAGAATTGCCAAATGTGTCGCCAGGGGCTCTGACAGGCCGTGTGTCGAGACGGGCAAAACATATTACCCTAATCGACTAATATGCAAACTACTGGCCGCCCAATTACAGGACTTAATAACGCATAAACGATGCGAGTCCTGTTCTTACAAGACGAAGAGGTCGCCGTTAATTCACTCAAACGGTTGAGTTTGCTGTCAACACATGTGGCCGCTCCGCACACGTACTGTCTGTGTTTCCGTGTCCCTCGCTCTGCATTCGACAGAGAGAGTTAATGATGGAGAATCTGAGCGTTAAATTAACAGTAATTATACGGCCCCAGTGCTGTAAAGATTCAATTTCTTCAGGAGTCTAATAGGCCTAAGTGTCCCTATGCGCAAGCACAACGCTCCATGTGATATTTAAGACTGAAACGCAAGCAGGCGGGAGAAAAAAACATGGTTGAAACCACAAAATAAAATCAATTGAGGTCTTAATTTGAGACTCCAGTGGTTGGGAGTCATCTTTTCACCTCCTGGTGTGTAAATAGTTCCACCCTTTTTACACAACAACAAAAAAAAGAGGGGTTCAAGTGTGAGCTAAAGACGTTTATGTGTGTGAATGTGCACAAGCCAATCGCTATTTTGGTTGCTTTCACTTTCTCCAGGCCAAAGTGTGACCGGCCCATGTCCCTCCCCCTGTGGGAACTCCCGTGCAGGGGTAACTAGGGCAGGGGGCTCCTTTATGCTGTCGGACACAGGGAGATAATGGCCATTCCACTACAGCTGGCCCACACAATCAAAGGCAGAGGGGGCTCGAAGGATTCCAGCTTTAACCAGGCCATTGTCTGGGCTAATTACATCTGAATGCAAGACCTCAAGAACCCACCTCCCCCCTGAGCCAAACCTGCACAGAATACCCCAAACAACCCTTCAGGGTGGAGGGAGAGTGCACACACAGAGTAATATATAAACCCTGCACTCCTTTATTAGCCCTAAATGTAAGCACACAAGCATAAACACACACACACGCTCACGCAGGGTGTAGACTTGATCATTACTCACACACACACACACTCGTATCCCCAGCAGGCTCTCATCAAAGTGTGCGTCTCACACACAAACACACTCACATGTGGCACTCAGCATTAGATCAGATCTCAGCTTGCTGCTCTCAGAAGAGATGAGGAGGTCTTAGACGACTTAGGTTGAATAGAAAACACACTGAAGAGCCTTTCCCCAATGCACCCCCATAATCCCAATCTATACTCTCCCTCTGCCCCCCCCAACCTCCCCGTGCTGCGCTCCATCTGCAGCCTGAGCTGTGCAGACCCTCAGATCACGACAGAGAACTCTGTGTCTGAAGAAACAGCAGACTGAAGTCAAGATGTCCCCATTTTAGAGTTTCCTCCATTCTTTCCCCTGCAAAGAAATACAGGTGGTTGATGACAGGTGTTTCACTTCAAACCATCTTTTCACTCATTCTTTATTTAGTCTTTAGAAATTTAAAAAAGGGTAAAATTAAATTTGAAGTGGCTTCTTCCAGCTGTTTCAGCTTCATGTATCATTGTCCATGTCGAGTTTGTGTTGGTGTTTTAAGAGACTCTGAAGAAGGGGGTGACGTTGCTGCAGGAAGCAAAGGTGAGCGCCGCTGCTGATGAGAGGAAGTGAAGCTGCTCTGTGATTGGACAATTTCTGCAGCAAAGCCCTCTGGGAGTTGAGGTGCTGTTTGGGTTTGAATAAAGTTTAAAATTGAATGAAGGAGTTTGATGTTGATAAACTAAGTAGCCATCAGCTAAACTCTGAGATGGTTGATGAGGTCAGAGGCTCCACCTGGACCACATGGCTTCAGGTGTTGACAGGTGTGCTCAGGTGTTGACAGGTGACCTTAATGGTCTCCAGTACCTGCCCGGATCCCTGCTCTGTCAGCGCTGAAGATAGTGGAGTGGATACCAACGCCGCCCCTGGATCTGGGTTTGAAGGATCAAACCCCACCAAAGGTAAGGACCTTCAGTCTGTGTCTGTCTGTCTTCGCTTGCGTTTGCGTTGTGTTGCCTTTGCGTTGCGTTTGCGTCCGAACTTGCGCCGTTGCGTTGCGACTTATCTCCAAAATAGGGTAGGCAGGGACTTGTGGGTCGAGCTGGTGTATGAAAGTACACCTGGCAAGACAAAACAACATTTTTGTTTTTAAATCAAAGACATGGACCAATCAGAGCTCAGCATGTGGCCTCAGTGTCACCTTCAGGTTCAATCAGGAACAGGTGAGAGTGAGCAGGAGGACGGCTCAGCCAGGTAGAACATCACCTCTCACTTTCAGAGGTTGAGGGTTCAATTCCAGTCTACTTAGAGTTTAAATTTATAGAAAACTCTGATACATCATCTTAAGATCTGAAAAAATTAAGGTAACAAGTTTTGTAAGGATGTTGTTGATATTTCCTTAACATCACAGGAAAAACTGTTAAAGACTTTGTAAAGAATTCCCAAAGATCTTGTAAAGATTATTCAAAACAGCTCTCAGTGTTCTTGTAAAGATCTAACACAAAAATCTCTTTAACATCATTTAACATCAAATTATGTTAAATACCATGCAAAGATTGTGTGAAAAAGGCTTGTAAAGGTCTTTGAAAATCTTATATTTCTTTTAAAGATCTCACAGGCTGATTCTTTGTGCTTGTGTCTTACTGAGGATGTATCTGACAGGTGTGTGTCACATCTAACGAGCTTTTTCAGAGGCTCCACCTAGACCACATGGCTTCAGGTGTTGACAGGTGTTGACAGGTGTGCTTAGGTGATCTTAATGGTCTCCAGTACCTGCCCGGATAACTGCTCCTTCAGCGCTGAAGATGGTGGAGTGGATACCAACGCCGCCCCTGGATCTGGGTTTGAAGGATCAAACCCCACCAAAGGTAAGGACCTTCAGTCTGTGTCTGTCTGTCTTCGCTTGCGTTTGCGTTGCGTTTGCGTTGCGTTTGCGTTGCGTTGCGTTGCGACTTATCTCCAAAATAGGGTAGGCAGGGACTTGTGGGTCGAGCCGGTGTATGAAAGTACACCTGGCAAGACAAAACAACATTTTTGTTTTTAAATCAAAGACATGGACCAATCAGAGCTCAGCATGTGGCCTCAGTGTCACCTTCAGGTTCAATCAGGAACAAGATTGAGTGAGCAGGAGGACGGCTCAGCCAGATAGAACGTCACCTCACACTTTCAGAGGTTGTGGGTTCAATTCCAGTCTTTTTAGAGTTTAAATTTATAGAAAAGTCTCAAATATCATGGTAAAACTTCAGTAAAAAATTGCATAAAGTTTTTGTAAATATTTCATGCACATAGCAGGAAGATTGATTGTAGATTTTGTGAGGAACTCTTGAAGATCTCATGAGGCTCTAATCAAATGAAAATCTAAGATATCTTGAACAAATCTGTTAAAATAGCTCTCAATTATCTTGTATAGAGCGTGTAAAAAAGTCTTAAAAAACCTGTTAAAAATCTTGCAGAAAATACTCTCAAAAGTTTTGTCCTGATCTTGTTAAAAAATCTCTGATATCTTGAAAACTCGAGTAAAATACTCTTGAAAACTTCAAAAAAATCTTAAATGTCTTCTGAAGCTCTTGTGAAAAAAAATGTTTAAGATACAGTCCAAATTATTTGTCAAGATTGTTTATAAAAATTCTAAAATGTATTTTTCTAGATTTTGTAAAATCATGTCAAATATCTTTTTAAAGATTGTTTAAAAAAGGCTTTATTATCTTGTAAATGTCTTAACAAATCTTATATTTCTTTTAAAGACGCTGTGTGTGTGACTGTTTCTGCAGCCGTCATCAAGTTGAAGAAATGCAGTTTTGAGCTCTCCCTCATGGGATTCATATTTTAGACCAGAGATCGTCATTTAGGAGAAACAAGCTGAAAATGTAGAAAAGATTTATACACAGAAACATGCCCCTCCTCCAGGCCCCTAGCACTTCAGTTTCCAACCCTTAATTTGTCTCATGTGCTTGTACTTTTGAAGGGTGTGTGACATCAGTGCAGTTGTTTTGGCTTCTTGCGACACGTTTCTTACATTTGCTTTTCCCAAAAACGCATCATTTCTGCATTTACAGCTTGTTTCTCCTGATGAAGATCTTTTTTTCTCTTTGGCTGCAGATAGTTTGTTCTTGTTTGCCACCTTCAAGCGGTTGAGTTGTTGATTTGCATGTAGGAGCTGACAGAATAATGAAGTGAAAGCTGTTGAAGTGTTAGTAGAAGAACAGGACATGTAAGCTGTGGCTCTCAAGTGTCACAGATTCGGTTTTTAAGTGCTCCACAAGGACTCACACTAAGCCCGGCTGCCCAGCACCCTGCCAAAGCACGACTGCCCCCTCCTCATTCAAGGCTCACACCAAGAAGAGACAGTTAATGAAATGTTAGTGGCACAAATTTACATTTTGCACTGTTGGATCTTTTAAAGTTTCTAAGTAGAGTTTCAAAATGCAAAAAGGCGAAATGGGAACATTTGATTGAAAACTACAATACAAGTGAAATAGTCTGTTCATCAGCTGATCAGAAGTTTAAGACCACTGCTAAAAAAAAATGGAAATAAAAGATTCAAAAACGACCCAGTAATGAGGAGCTCCCCCATTCTTGTTGATCATTTCAAAAATTTGTTTCCTCATGCTTTATGGGACCGTTTCCTGGAGGTTTGTGGGAATGTTGCTCCAAGTGGTGAAGATGCTTCATGTTTGGCATCCACTGTCTGGAACTGATGTCCATTTTTGTAAACTTCCCTCTCCATCCATCCCATAATGTTCTCAGTGTGATTTAGATCAGGGGAACACGCAGGATGCTCCAAAAGAGTGAGATTATCCCTCTGGAAGAAGGAGACTGCAGCGTCATCCTATTGAAAAACCCAGTCATTAGCACACAGACAAGGGTCCTCAGTCATGAAGGACACACCCTGCAACATCTTTACATAGCTGCAGTTTGATGCCCCTGCACAACCTGAAGCTCCATGGTTCTATTGAAGGAAAGAGCAGATCATATTGGGGCCCCCTCCACAGAAAACATCTCAGTGGGATCTCTTTGACAGTAGCGTTGGACGCCATCAGGACCGTCAAGCTTCAATTTTCTCTCATTAGAAAACAACATTTTCTTCCACCAATATCCATCCCATGTTTTGTGCTCTCAGGCGTTTCTCTCTCAGATGCCGTCTGATGGTTATTGGGCTGCTGTTGGCTCCAGTAACGGCCTTAATTTGGGTCGAGGATCGTCCTGTGTCTTGACGGACAGCCAGTTTGACCCTCCAGCTCAGTGCCATTGAAATGTTTTTGGATCTACCAGTTATTTCAATACTCCATAACCCTCAGGATATTTGAAGATTCAAAATGGCTGTCTCACCGCGTCTGACCTCAGCAGCCCAACAATCCCACCATGGATGGACTATTTCACTTTAATTGTTGTTTCCAATAAATAGTATACTCAAATGATTTTTTAAAATCTCAGTCTCATTTCTTTCCTTTTTTGGGGCATTTTGAAACTCTACAAAGAACATTTTTAAGATCCAACAGTGCAAAATGTGAATATGTGCAACTTTTCAGCTGGTCTCAACATTTTGATCTTCACATGAGCTTATGACAAAACTCTTTTATTGCTGATCTGTGCCTGAAAAATTCTGCTGATTTGTCTCAGCACTTGATCTGTATTTTTTTGGTTATGTGTAAGAAGCTAAAGCTGCGCACAGAAATCCTTCAACAGTGTGTGCGTTAAAGGGCTGGGATGTATGCACTTGAACACCATTATTCCTGGACATCTTTTGTATTGTGTGTGTGTGTGTGTGTGTGTGTGTGTGTGACAGTTTCAGGGTTAGGAGGTCTCTCTGGTGCTCAGTTTAGCATTGATTTATTCTCTTTCTCCAATTTATTTCCCCTTTGCCTGATCTGCCTCTGGGAGGACAAATGGAGGAGAAACGCCAGGCACAGTAACCATCCCTCACTCGTGCACACACTTACACACACACACACACACACTCACAAACACACACACACATACCTAGTGCAGAAAGTGACAAATGTTTCTTGGAGGAGAAATGCATTTGAATCTGTATTTGCTTTTGAGCCGAGGAGCAAACACACACACGTATGTAATTTTAATACTTTTACGCTTCGGTTCTTCATGTACTATGCAACTCTCCCGGACCAATCAGAAATCAGAGCGATGACCATCATGTAAAACTATAAATCCACAACACCCCCAGGTCCCAAGGCACCCAGGCTCCTATAAGACCTCCCATATTGTCCCTTATAACTGTCTTCAGAGCACCCATAAAGACATAAAGGGAAGCTCCCACCTCTAGGTGAGTGGTACTAACTCACTGGCAGGTATTTTTATCGTGACACTGCTGGAGAGGTGCACAGATTCATCTCGTCTCCAGCTTTATAATGTCCAACACAAACTCTGGACGAGGAAAAGCAAGAGTGCAGCCACATTTTACAAGCACAGAGGAAAGTGTGTGCATGGGAGTGAAACTTAACATCTTGTGTCGCTTCTACTTTGGCGTGTGATAACCAACATCTTTTTAAAATTCCCACGTGGAGGAAAATGAGGGTGGGAGGAGGGGCGGGTGGGTCGTTAAACCCACTTGAAAGCTCAGCGTCCTGATCAATAGTCGCAGGCCAAGCTGGGATTAAAATCAGGCTAAGTCGGCTTCAATCAATACTGATGGCTAACCCTGGGGTTAAAACAGGAGTAAATCTCCATACGTGTCCATACGCAGGTCCGCTCTATGGCCTACAGTAAAGATAAATCTGAAGCTATCCATGCAAATGGACACACAATGGGTTGGCACGCGAGTGTAGTCGATATGAACGAGTGCTGTATAAGCCTTCAGCAGCGACGTAGCCGGTTGTTTCTACGTGGATATACTCTCTGTCCAGTTCGGCGATTATGGCAGTAAATTTGGGCTCGTCGATGGCGGTGAGCAGAGTGAGCACAGCTCTCATAAACGTGTGTGAAGATGTGTAGTGTGTGTGGAAGAGTGAAAGCAAACAGTAATGTGTAACACAGCAATAATGTGGACAAAATGACTCATAGACAGAGAGCTGACATGCATGATTGACTGTTTCACACCTTAATGGATGGAAGACATCACTGCCCCAATTGATCTTACAAACACAGGTCTGTGTATCAATTACCAATGTTGATCAATGAGGCTGTGGACAGACGAGGGAGGGAAAAGTCCTGCACGTCTATATCGAGACCAACTAATTCTACTAATACACAGATTTATTATTCCTCTTTCCAAAACAGATATCTGTTTCCTCTAACTGTCAGGGACAGATTCCTGACCTCAAACCGATCCTCATCAAAGGTCTATTGATAAAGGTGACATCTCAGGAAATGAGCATGTCAGGTTTTTTTCACTATTATTCTGAAAGACAGAAAAGGTCAAAACTCGCAACAGCTTTCAAGTCTTTCAGTAGACTACAAGGCTACGGTGAAAAAGCAATTTAGCTTGTCACAGTAATAACAGGTGAAATCAGTTATCTTGTCCTCTGATACGTAGAAAAAATAATTATTTGAGCATAATTTCAAATCTTCATTTTTTAAAGTAGAGGAGAAATTTGGCTTTGTTTGGGACTGTGAGGATTTTCTAAGTGATTTTGAAGAAGTCCTATCTCTAGATATATGCCTGATCATAATCCAAAACTTAAAATGAGATAGGTTTATTCTCAGCTTCACGATGTGGTCAAGCAGGACCGTATTGATTCAAGGCAGGCCATAATCTCTATGACGATACCATGTCAGCTGACAAAGTTTCGTTGTGAGAAGAGAGGTCTGTGTTTTTCTCTGCTGAAAACGTTTTCTGAGATTTATTTTCTGGTAACGGTGGAAACAGGAGCTTGACTGTCTGACAGTAGAAGCATAGAAGCAAGACGCTAAAAGGGAGAGTGATAGAGCATGGGCTAAAACACATGGGTAGTGACTAACACACAGGCTAAGCTGTTGGTGATAATGCTCATTCCAACTCCCATACAGACGTAATACAGCAGTGGTCTGTTCAAATCTGAGTCTATCAATAAAATGAAGAGCTAGGTTACTGTAGCACTGCTGGGATGTAACCAGGATTCTCTGACATTACACGGTTTGGATACATCTCGGAGCACCGTGCAGTGAGTAGTGCTACATATAGCTATATATTTCATTTTGTATGACCAGTCTGTTCAGTCTTGCTCCCCTTTGTCCTGTGGGCTTACAAAAGGTGAAGTCCCTCCTATGTAGTGTTGGTGTCCAGTTAGCCATGTCTGGGTTAGCACCGCCGGCTCATTGTCTTACGGGAGAAAAACTTGACATCAGAGTATCTGCAGATTTCAGCGAGTCAAATTCAAGACTTTTAGAAATCTTTTAAATACCACCTTGAATGAAATTTTGGATCCAAAACACTATAAATATGGCTGTGGTTGAGGGTTCCTGCTGTATTAAAACCCAAGCATAGCATGTGTCACTCAATGACATATTAGCAATAGCCATTAGCTGTATATAAACATTTATATATCAGTAACTCACAGGAAAGTAGCATCTCAAAATCTCCTTCTCGAAAAATTCCGCAGGAGAAGGAAAAAATATAACATTAACTTTTCCTGCCTCAACAAATTTGAGACCTTTGAGTAATGTATTTAAGACCAGTATATAACTTTTAATGAATTCAAGGTTCTTAAGGACGTGTTGACACTGTGTACATTTCCCATGATGATGGATGTCTCTTCTTAGCTCACACTGGAGTGCCAAGATGTCATTCTTCTGAGCTCACCGGGAACATTGGGCCTAGCACTGGTTAGCATTGACTAACTGTGAAGGCTAATCACATGTATAAACACTACGACCATGATTGCATGTAGGATCTCTGGACAAACACAGGAACAAAAATAGTAAAAACTCCTCTGCAAACTAAACCAATCTGAAGTCCAACAATGAGACATAAAAAGTCATTACCAACTCCAAAAGTAGAAAAAAAGGGGTGAGGGAGAGAGAGCTACTGGCACAGGCAGCCACTCAGGCATGAAGCGACTGTTGACTCAGATTTTCATTGGCTTTGCATTTCAGTCTGAACTGTTTACATGCTAACACCTGGTCCTGGAACACAAAGACAAAAACCTGACATCCCACTCCTAAACCCTTGTAACCCGTTCTCCAAACACACACTCACATTTCCCCACTTTTCACTTTGATGGCAACTTTAAAACGTACCTCCGCCTCACAATGTTCGGCACATTTGGCACAAGCGGTATAACTAGAGTCTGTTGTGTTGGTGTGGACAACATTGTCCTTCAAACGCTGCAGTGAAACGATCAATTGGCCACACTGATGACTCACAGGTGCAAACACTAGTTACTAAATTGGTCAATTACACATCAGCGCAGGGGATGGCGAAGGTGAGCTCTCCTGTTTTGGAGATGAATGAACGGCGGCGAAGTGGAGAGATATGGAGGCAGAGGATTTTCATGGTGAGGGGAGGAAGAGGATGGTTGAAGAGAGGAAGAGTGAGGAGCATCTTGGGTGAGGGTTGGACCACTCTCATCGTTTTTGAGAGCAAAACTGGGCACTTTACCGTCGCTGCTATTTTGTTGGTGATGGTGACTGAGGCACTGCTCACTTTTACAATCATTCAGTCGCTTTTGGGGGTTCAACTTGAAAAGTGCTGTCAAAGCTTGGCCCACAAAAGATTTGTAAAATCTTAAAAGATGTTCAAATTGTGAGGCACCCACCACATGACAGCAAAGCTCAACCTTGTTCGCTTCTTGGTGATTTGGTACACTCGGTGTAGCTGTCATATCACGCCACATGTGAATCATATCTTCTTCAGTCAAACGTAAGGTTTCAAATCAGCCCCAGCAAATCGAGGGGAGTAAAATCACTCACACACGTCTCACACCACAGGAAATTCTTACAATTTAATCTGCTCTGTGCTGATTGATTTTTTTGTTTTTCTGGGTTAAAAATAAAAGTCTTGCTTGTCAGCTAGTGGAGGCCTGTGGACGTTAACACACTGACTTGAACTGAAATTGGTGCCAAAACAAATGAGGATGGACCAGTCATGGATGTAAAGTTAACCATTAACCCTCTGATGCATGAATAATAAAAGTCAGTGTCAGGATTTTTCCCTTGAGTGTTTTTATTTGTCTTAAGGCAAGGAAAAAAAGTTTCCCATTTTTTTCTTTTTCAAATATTTTGAACTGAGCATTCAACATAAAACAGTGTGAACTTAATGTAAATATGACTTTTTTAATGCTGTGTAAAGATTTAATAAATCCCAAAATACAATATCTGGTTGATAATGTAACAGATTCTGAGCCCAAATCATAATAACTAAAAGTTTGAGTCAGTTATTACATTTTGGCTTTGAATATATTCTTTTTGTTGCGTTTCTGGCTTCACACTCTTGCTTGACAAGTTATTACATATTGAGTTTTAGTACATATTTTTTTATTACATATTGGATCATTGTTATGTTTTGGGTCGTGTTACCGAGTGGCAAGAATATGTGTTCTTACTGGACATGTTTTATCTAAACATTTTTAATTTTTAAACCGAGTTCGTAACTGAATTTTAACATCTAAAACATTATTCCGTATATTTGTATCTTATACATTACACTCCACTAAAATCAGACTATTTTGGAAATGATTTGGCGGCCCACTTGCAATACCTTCACGGCCCATCAGGGGGCCACGGACCACAGATTGGGAATCACTGGTCTGTGGTATCGAATAGTAAAAATAGTAGAGTGCATGTAAATGTTGAGTCATACCTGATATGATGGGACTTAAACTTCTACTACATTTAAGAAACCCTGAAAGGAGCCACGATGAATGTCTGGGGAGCTGAAATGGATAGAGGAGAAACCTTAGGGAGCAATAACTTCTCAGTGTTAATCTTTTCCTCCCTTCAGTTTTCTTTTTTTTTTACACAAAGTATCTCTCTTTCCAATCATTTGTCCTCCTGCGGCACCTTCACTCAGCGGTGACAGATTTTGAGGGAATCACAGTTTTGAAGGGAAGAGTTGCTCAGTGTTCCCTGACTGTAGTTACCACGGGATACAGATTTGCTCCCGTCCATTACAGGCGTCTCTCAGAGTGTGGAATTTGTGTCTAATGAGCACAAAAATTCACCTTCAGATACAGAATCAGAGCAGAGCAGTGCACTCACACAAGGCTGCCAAAGGAACATATCTGAGGTGTGTTTTGTGGGTCTGTGCTCCTTCGTGTGTTTATTGCTTATATGTTGAAATTAAACATGTAAGACTCCATCACCCCTACCCTCATTAGGAGAGTGGCGGCTGCACAAAGTGGAGGAATGAGAGCAAACACTGCTTTTGTGAAGGAACACTGCTTTGCACGCCCCCTCCCTCCGCCATGCATATCAAATGTGTTTCGCCAATTGGAAAGCATAATTCAGGGTGGAGGGAAAACAGAGGAGCTACTCTTGGAGGCAACCTTGCCAATTAATTTGCTGCTCAGATCTCAGAGCCTCACTAGAGAGGTGCTAGGCTACATACCACTAAGCTAATTTGTGCAGCAGGTCTGTCTTAAATATATGCATGAGGCTAATTCGGTTAGTGTCGTAGCCCCGTAGCTGTGGCGAGCGCCGCGCTAGCTCCCATTAGCGATGTTTCTGCCTCCAGTGGAAATCAACAGAAGTCGAAGCAGACACTGCTTTTTTTTTTTTTCTTTTGCATAAAGCAAACAAAATTAAATTTACTCTGCTAAATCAAAGTGCAGCGCCAAATCTCTCTCTCTCTCTTTCCCCCGCTGTCTCTCCCTCTCTGCACGTCCGTGTCTGTCTCTCTCCGAGGGATAAATTACTTCAGAATCATAAAAGTAGGAAAAAAATACAGAAAGAGAGGAAAAGAGAGATTTTTGAGTCAAGTGGGATTCCCTCCTCCCTCCCAAACAATCCCAGCATGCTTTTGCTCACCAAGACGTTGGCTTATGTGTCTCCTGCGTGTACGGAGTGTTTCTCTGATTTTGCGTGTCAGCGGGTTCATGTTTCCCTGCGTGCATTTACAGGACTTGTGTATTTCTATCATCCATGGTCTCACAGGAGAACTCGCTCATTTGTAGAGAAATGAATGTCATATTTTTCTTTGGTATGAAAAAGAGGAGAAACAGAACCTAGAAAAGCTCACCCAAAAAGACAAAATTTTAAGCAAAACCACAAAAATATGGAGTTGAATTTTATGTATCTTTCTCGTGGCTGAATTTCAGTTTCCGGTTGTGTGAGAGTGTAGGAAAGAAAGACAGAAAGTGAGTGTGTAAAAGATAGAGGAGGACCATGCATAGTACCGCAGAGGCAGTCAGTAAAAAAAAAAAAAGAAAGAGGGCCGCTTGGCTGTTCCTATTGAACTTGACCTGCGGGCCAGATCAATGTGTGTGTGTGTGTGTTAATGTGTGTGAGTGAGAGACAACTCCTGCTTGTGTGTGTGTGTGTGTGTGTAGGTACGCCAGTGTGCTCTGCCAGATCAATGTGTCTCCGTGTGCCGTGGAATGAGAGAGCACACTGATTACCCAGGGGTGGGAGAAGGAAGAGGAGGAGGAGGGGGGAGGATGATACAGGGGGAAGGAAGAAGGAAGGAAGGAAGGAAAGAAGGGAAGGAAAGGAGGAAGAGGGAGCTGAGGGAGATGAGGCGGAGGACAGTGTTGAGCCAGGATCAGAAGAGAAGCTTAGATCATTTCATTTTCATTTCATTTCTCTGCAAGCTGAGCCGCAAGTCGGGGAATTTCCACGTGGACGAGGCGCCAAGATCAGATCTGCAGCCAGATGGCGAAGATCTGCTGGGAAATAGCAACACAATCTAAAAGAAATGGGAAGATTGGGGGTCAGTGATCCATGCTCCTGTCTTTCTCTTCCCCTTCCTCTTCTTTTTCAATATAAAGCACCTGAACTGTTAAAAACCTAGCAAGGGATGCGTAGACAGAAATCTCACCACACTCAAGCCGTTCATGGTATTCTGTTCTGCCTGTGTCCTCGCCTTCTTGCCCGTGTGTCCTGTTTTTTTCCCCTCTTTTTTTTGATGTTTTCATCCTTAAGAGTATGAAGGACTGCGGCCCAATCCTCAGCTCCACAGGGGCTCCACTCATCTCTCTCGCTCAGTGATGTTACCATCACACGCAGTTCTGTTTGCAAACCCCTGCCTGTGTCCAATCAGCACGTAGCCACTGTGAAGTGTATCCATGCATGTGTGTGTGAGTATGTGTGTGTGTGTGTGTGTGTGTGTAAAAAAAAAAAAGAGTGAAAGAAGGAGAGCAAGGTTTTTTCAGTGGAGGTGGGAGGTGTTCTGGCTTTCCTTTTGATGGGTTACGTTTCTACTGTGATGTATTTTGTATGTGTACATGCAGCCTGAGAGAATTGTAGCCCACATCCAGAATATGGAGAAACCGTGAAGGCGCTTGTTTCGTTTCCGCACAAAATTCAGTGAAAGAAAATATAAAATTTAAAGCAGAAGACTGAACAGGATCCTCTGTATCTAAAATCCCTGCACAGCTTTGAGCTTTGACTTTAAACACGCTGCCCTTCATGATGCTACCGCTGCTTTGACAAGGTGTGAAAAGTGTGATTGTGCCAGATTTACGGTACGACCGTATAAAGGTGAAT